>JAOQIF010001088.1:0-28182 GCA_026260285.1 Colletotrichum sansevieriae
ATTCTTAGCTTATACCTTAGTTATATATCGCTAGGTCTTAGCTATTCTTTAGCAAACCTCTATTAGCTTCTTAAGCCTTTTATTAACCCCTTAGGTCCTAATCTTCACGTTTAGCAAGTAGTAGTTAACTATTCGAGGGTAGTATCCTATAAGGGCCTTAAATAGGGATATGCTAATAATAACATATTTGCTATTATTATACGAAAGTTTAGCCTTAACTAGTTATATTGCTTATTACTCGCACGAGCTTTTGCTAAACTTTATAAGATATATAGTTAAGGTCTAGTATATTCTTTCGGTCTGACTATCTATCTATAGATACTATGTAGTAGAGATACGCCTTTCTATATCTCAGGCCTTAGTCTAGTCTCGCTAGAACTAGCTAGTAATTAGTTTATCTTAGTTACTAATAATAACCTCTAGCATGCTATATTAGCACTCGATCTCTTAATATAGGATCCTCGCTAAACCCGCAGTATCTAGTCGCTTAGTTATTACTAAGAACCGTGCTACTTTAGTTATCTAATATATAATTACTAGGATTATATTATAAGTAACTCCGTTATCTTAGCAACCTTCTAGCAAGCTAGTTAAGAAGTCTAAAGAAATCTATTAGAATAGGTATACTAGTAGTTTTAGTATTTATAATAGCCCGTATAGCTTATATTATAGTATGCGCACCCCTTAGCAGCGCAGGCACTCAGCGATATATCGCTATATATCCTCTATTAAATATAGCTAATAAAACTTTTATAAGATTAGCTTAGCTATCTTATTTGCTCCTATATACCCTAATCTAAGCATAATATAGTAGTTCTTTAGGATTTCATAGCAGAGGGATCCCTCTTCTAGGATAATAAGTCTTCTTCTAAACTAAAGGATGTTATTCTTATTAACTTAGTATCCTTAGTATTCCCTAGCATCCTAGCGAACCTTAGCTATAATATCTCTATAGAAGGGGTCTTTAGCTTATAGTCTTCTAACTATCTATTCGAGATCTATGCCTAGCTATAATATATAAGCTATTTTATCCTAAATAAGCTCCCTTATTATAGTACATAGGATATACTATTCTAGTATAATAACCCTAGCTCCCCCTAAGTCCTCTAGCCTATTGCTATTCTCTCGTGGAGTAGTCGGCGTAGCATCTATATATGCTTTCGTATAGGTGATAGCGCTAATATATATACTTATATATAGTAGCTTATTAGTACCTATCGTGGGGTAGTATTAACTTAAGGGTGAGGATCCCTTAACCTTAGAGCTAGCCCTCTAGTAAGGTTCTTATATGCTTCGCTAGATAGCTCGGGTATAAGTTCTTATAATTACTATAGTTCCTTCGAGCTTAGTAATATGCTAGCGAATATTTGCTAAAAGCTAGCTAATAAGCCTAAGTTTCTTTCTAAAGGTAGGAAGTATATTATCTACTTTAGTATCTTCTACTATATAGTTAGGGCGTTATAATAGTCTATCTACTGGATTAGTAACCCCTAACTTATGCTAGATTTCAAAGTTAAATACTAATAGGTAATAGACCTATTGCACGAGTCTTCTGCAAATATCCCGCATAGGTATAGCGAGTACTCCTTTTAGCGCTATATAGTCTATAAATACTATGAATTTCTCGGGGAGTTCTTATAGGTACTACGCCTAGTAATCTAAACTTTCTATAATAGCAAGGAGTTCTTATTACCCTATAGCCTAACGCTTCTCTATATCTAAGAGCTTCCTTGACTAGAAGGCTACTAGGTGCTAAACTATGCTATATTTCTATAAAAGCATATTAGATGCTACTTGAGTAGATATATTAGTCTTAACCCTAGTTTCTAACGTTAGGTTATAGTATCTTAGTATTAGGGCTTTAGTAAATACTCTCTAAAGTATCTCAAATATAGTCTATATCTCCCCTATCTAGGCGAAGGCTCCTGACTTTATGCTATTCTAGCTTCCCTTGAGCGCGCTAGTTATAGGGGCTATAATATAAGAATATCTTATAATAAACTTATAGTAAAAGTTATAGAAACTAAGGAATACTTAGATATCTCTAAAAGACTTTAGTACTAGCTATTTAGTAACTACTTAGACTCTATCTAGGTCTATCCTAATACTATCTTAGGTAATATAGAACCCTAGAAAATCTACTTCTATCTAGTAGAAGTTATACTTCTTTAGTTTTATAAATAGCTTAGTAGCCCTTAGGTAGCATAGGATAGCATAGAGGTCCTTAGTATACTATTCCCTTATATCTAAGTAGATTAGAATATTATCTAGGTATATAATATAGCAGATATCTAGAAGGTCGGCGAGTATTTAGTAAATATATGCCTAAAAAGTTGCTAGGGTATTTATAAGCCTAAATAGTATTATAATATACTCGAAGTACCTATATTATATTCTAAATACTATTTTCTACCTATCTGCCTTATTAATTATAATTTAGTAGTATGCCTCGCTTAAGTTAATCTTTGAAATAAACTTCGCTCTAGCGAGCCTATCTAGAAGCTTGCTAATTAGTAGTAGAGGATAATAGTTCTTTATTATAATTTCGTTTAATCCTCTATAGTCTATGTATAGTTATAGGCTTCTATCCTTCTTAGGTATAAATAGCATTAGTACTCCTATAGAGCTAGTTAAGTAGTATATATAGCCTGCTGCCTCTATATCCCGGATATACTTAGCAAGCGTTTATAACTACTCCGCTAATATAGGGTATATCGGTCTATACGGGGGTTCCTTACTAGGTTTTAGTTCGATATAGTATACTACTCCCTTTAGCTTTAGAACTTTCTTTATATTCTCCTTATTAAAAACGTTAGTAAAGTCTTAAAGTTCCCTAGGAATCTTCTTCTCTTACTTATTCTCTAGCAAGTCTTCGCCTAAGGACTCTATATCCTTCTTATTAAGGCTTATAATACCTATTAGATATATAATATAAGCCTATTAGCTATTCTCTATAATCTCTTAGATAATTACCTCTAGCTTAGTAAGTAAGAGGGGTTTATATAACTAGGTATATATATAAGTATTTATATAGATACCTTCCTATCCTATTAAGTTATTAGATAGAAAGATATCTCCTGCTCCTTTGGAGCGAGGGCTTATAATAAAAGCCTAGCGAATCTTCTATAGGTAACTCTAACTATTTATAAAGAAGAATATAAGCTAGTAGACCTTACCTATAAGCATAAGCCTTCCCTAGAAATCTACTAATTCAGGAGCTATAATACTAGTAGCCTCCTTTAATTAGAGCCTCTTAATAAGGTCTTCTTATATAACGTCTATTACTAGGTAGGTATCTATATTAACCTCTAGTTTAACTTCGCTAGACGCTCGGAGCGCTAATACCTATCCCTTAATAGTCTATCCTACTAGAACCGAGGTAATTTCTAGCGTAATACCCCTCGGGGTTATATCTACGCCTACTTATTTCCTAAATCTTTAGTATTAGTTATACTAGGTATTATAATTATACTTATCCCGCCCCGCCTTAGGTTTAGGTTCTAATTGCTACCTATTAGCTATATATAGGGTTTAGTATAGTTAGGGGAGATATAGCTATACTTCTTATAGTTATAGTATTAGGGTCCCTAGGAGTTAGTAGATATACTACTAGCGCTAGGCGTTATATAAGTATCTGCTGAGTAGTTATTCTAGGATAGGGTCTCTAGGTAGCAATCCCTTAAGTCTATTAACCTAGGGGGTTGCAAGCTGCTCTTATAAGAGCGGTCTAGAGAGCCTGAATATAGTTACTTATGCGACTCGGAATAGCTAGCGGATGTTCTCCTATATCTCCTTTCTATAATCTCCTATAATCTCTATATATATAGGGTAATAATATATATATTAGTATAGTTAATATCCTACTTAAAGAGTTTATCCTTTAGGATCCTAATAAGGCCTTAAAAGAAGGTATATACCTTTATATTACTAGTGCTTAGCTCGCTAAGTGCTCGGTTAATAGACTCCTATCGAGCCTAATATATAATTAGTTTCTTATTATCCTTCTAGTAGCACTATCTTAGAGTATTATAGTAGTTCTATTCTTAGAGCTTAGGCGTAATATGCTACTCTCTTATAAAATTTCTAAAGTCTTCTTATTTAGGGTCTATCTAGTTCCCCGACTTATCTATAAGTATTTACTAATAATTCCGCTATTCTATTTATAGGGTATGCTCTATTATACTTAAAGCCTACTAGATATACTAGCTATTAGAGCAGCTAGGGCAGTGCTTATAAGCCTCCTTAACTATAACGAGCTAATCTTCTCTTATTATACTAGTAGATTTGCTAGTAAGGCGTGCTATATTATAATTCGGGGGTTTTTTATAAACCTTAAGCAATTACTTAGCAGGAGCTTAGTTGCTTAATATAGTAGTAATTAGCTCCTATTAGTTAGCTATTATAGTTATAATCTATTATATTAGCACTTAGCTAGTTGCTTTATCTAGCCCTCCGGCTTAAGCTAGCCTATTAGCTATAGCTATAGATAACTACTTTTATATTTCCTAAGTCCTTTATTAAGCCTTTATAGACCCTTTATAGGATCCTCCCTATTTTTAATACTTCTATAACTATTATAAGTGCTAAGAGCCTTATTTACTAACTCCTCGCTAAGTATAGCCTTACTAAGTCCGAGCTTAGCAATAGTAACTATTAGTATAGCTAGGTGGGTAGTAGCAAACCTTATATTAGCTATGCGCTATAGCTCCCTAGGAATGCCTAGGTTATCTGCGCTTATTAACATAATAGTAACTATATATACGAGTTATACTAGACTTATAGTATTAAGTACTATAGGGTAAGTTTAGTAATTATTTAGGGAAGGTATAGGCTAACCTTTCCTATTTCTAGATCCCTACTTATCTTATTAGTATTATTCGTTTCTATTAGAACTAGGTTAAGTATTATACCTATATAATTACTACTAGTTGGTATTAATAGCGCGAGATTTTATATATCTTTATAGCTATAGAGCAGGGGCAAGAGCTTCTCTAACGCCTCTATAACTAGTTAGTAAACCCCGCTAGCCTCAAGCCTAATACTAAGAACTATAATAACTAACTACTCGCTATAGGTATAGAGGAGAGTATAGCTTCGCATACCTAGGCGTATCTATAGGTTTTGCTTAAGGTAGGTTTTACCTTATAGTTAGTCTTATCCTTTTATTATTCTAACATATATTTATAAGCAGCTTATTAAGCTAAGGATAAGATTTTAGTTATAGGAGATTATAATATAGCTTAATAATACTCTTCCTACTTATTTATATAATAAAACTTATATCTTTAAGTAGGCTACCTTTCTTAATAAGCTTACTAATATCCTAATAATATAGCTCTTAAAAAGTAATACCTACATATCTATACTTCCCTTATAAGAGCCTTTAAAGATTTAAGGTTCCTATATGCTTTATAATACCTATTACTAAGCTCCTATTGCTATCTTTAAGGTTATTAATAATAGCCCCACGCCTTAACCTAATTCTTATAAGAAGGTTAGTAATAACTTAGTAATAGCTTATTAATATTAGGTTAGTAGTAATAAGGAGGATAAGTCCTTAGGTATAGAGGATAGTAACTCTAATAATGCTATAGAGAGTAATAATTAGAGTAATAATAATAATACTACTAGTAATAGCTTAGAGGGAGAGAGCGAGGATAGTAATGTAGTAACGAGGATAATAATAATAAGGAAGAAGGTAATAGTAATAATAATAAGTAGTAGTACTAGCAGAATTTCAGGGAATATGCAGTAGACTTCTATAGTAATATAAGGTTAGATACCCATAGGTTTTATATTGCTTTTATAGGGGGGGGGTTCTTCTCTTAGCGTTTTAGCTATTCTTATAGTTAATTAACTTTTCTTATTACTCTATACTACTTATTATCTTATTTATAATATAACCTATACTACTATTTCTTAAATCTAGCGAGAATTTATAAAGCATTCACTAGGTATTCTTTAGGCTCCTAGGTATTATATTCTACTAGCTATCCCTTCTATTTAACTAAATATAGGAGGCTTATTAGCGCTTCCCTCTATAATATAATATCCTTAACTTCCTATTCTTTAGGGTCTTCTTTAAGGTCTAGGAGCTACCCCTTAACAAGCTTTTAGCTATACTATAGCTTAAGTAAAGTAATAGAGAAGATACTATATACTCTATTATACTTCTCTAGAAGTTATACTCTATAGGTATTAGGGCTTATAACTTTTATAATTAGTATAGGAATAAATTATAGGGCGAGCTTTTGCTAACCCTTTATAAAATAGAGGTTCTTTATTAAGAGTCCTATAATATCTCTAATATTATATAATTATACTTTCCTTTTAGTATTTATATTCTTAGCTTATACCTCTATTATATATTACTAGTTCTTAGCTATCCTTTAGTAAACCTCTATTAGCTTCTTAAGTCTTTTATTAACCCCTTAGGTCCTAACCTTAACGCTTAGCAAGTAGTAGTTAATTATTTAAGGGTAGTATCCTATAAGGGCTTTAAATAAAGATATACTAATAATAGCATATTTGCTATTATTATATAAATATTCAGATTTAACTAATTATATTACTTATTAGTCGCGCAAGCCTTTACTAAACTTTATAAAGTATATAATTAAAGTTTAGTATATTCTTTTAGTCTAGCTATCTATCTATAGATACTATGCTATAGGGATGTACCCTTCTATATCTCAGACCTTAGTCTAGTCTCACTAGAACTAGCTAGTAATTAGTTTATCTTAATTACTAATAATAGCTTTAGGCATACTATATTAGCACTTAATCTCTTAGTATAAGATTCTCACTAAACCTATAGTATCTAGTTACTTAATTATTACTAAGAATTATATTACTTTAGTTATCTAGCATATAACTACTAGAATTATATTATAAATAACTCTATTATCTCTTTAACTTTCTCATAAGCTAGTTAAGAAGTCTAAGGAAATCTATTAGAATAGGTATACTAGTAGTTCTAATATTCATAGTAGCCTATATAGCTTATGCTATAGGGTATATACCCCTTAGTAGCGTAGGCACTTAGCGATATATTGCTATATATCCTCTATTAAATATAGCTAATAAAACCTTTATAAGATTAGTTTAGCTATCTCATTTACCCCTATATACCCTAATCTAGATATATTATAGTAATTCTTTAGGATTTTATAGCAGAGGGATCCCTCTTCTGGGATAATAAGCCTTCTTCTAAACTAAAGGATATTATTCTTATTAACTTAGTATCCTTAGTATCTCCTAGCGTCTTAGCAAACCTTAGCTATGAGGTTGTGAGATTATAGCCTAAAAAAGGCCAGGCCAGGGAAGGAAAGAGTAGCAGTAACATAGGGGTTAATTATTATTAAGAAGATAAGTTAGCCCTTCTAGCTACTTATACGCATAGAGCCCTTTTAAGGGCTTAGCTAACTAATATAGTTAAACCTCAGCAGAAGCCTAGCGCTAGTTTAACGCTAGCTTAGCGCTATAATCCTAATCCCTTATAATTACCCCCCCTCTAGAGGGCTTGGTCTCTAAGTCTAATGATCTATAAAAACTCCTGCTTATATAGGGATTTAAACCCTCTATAGCGCTTATAATTAGTTATATCTAAGCCTTTAGGTCTTTTACTTAGTTATTATAGTTTTGCTAGAGGCCCCCTAGGCGCTTAGCAGCTCTATTATTATCTTCTGCATAGCTTCAGGTCTTATACCTACGCGCTAGCAGGCTAGTTTATATCCAGGCCTTCAGGTCTTTCACCTAGTTACTATAGCTTCGCTAGAGGCCCCCTGGGCACTTAGCGGTCTATTATCTTCTGCGAGGCTTTAGGTCTTGCACCTACGCGCTAGCAGGCTAGCTTCCATATAGCCTCGGGTCTTATACCTATATGCTATTAGCTTCGCTAGAGGCCCCCCGGGCACTTAGCGGTCTGTTGTCTTCTGCGCAGCTTCAGGTCTTGCACCTACGCGCTAGCGGGCTAGTTTCTTTTATATAGCCTCGGGTCTTATACCTATACGCTATTAGCTTCGCTAGAGGCCCCCCGGGCACTTAGCGGCTCTATTATCTTCCGCGCAGCTTCAGGTCTTGCACCTATGCGCTAGCGGGCTAGCTTCTTCTATATAGCCTCAGGTCTTATACCAATGCGCCGTCAGCTTCTACCCAGCTTCAGGTCTTTCACCTATATACTAGCAGGCTTTGCCTACTAATACCTAAGGGCTTAGTAGTAGCAGTCTATTTATCTTCTGATATAATAGCTTAAAAACGCTATCCTCCCTAATCTATATACCTCTCTTAGTAGGTATACCTATAATCTCACCTATTAGTAATATACTTAGTATTAAGTATAATACCTATATAGCTTTAATACTTATATAGGGGCTACCTAAGCCTACTAAGGGCCTAGCAACCTACTAGTAGAAATAGTACTAATTAGTAGGGTAGCCCTTCTTATAGCACTCTTTATACTATAGATTAGCCTAGTAGTTAGCCTTATAGTAGCCTAGCTTGCTATACCTCAGGTAGGCGCTACCTAGGGTATTAGGGCTACTATAGTTAAAATAAGCCCTCTTTAGGGCTAGCTTAGTAATAGCTATAGTGCATAGCTACTATATATTAAACTTCTAGCGTTTGAGGCCCTGCTAAAGCTAGGGTAAAAGCTATAAATAAATAATAAGGGCTTAGGCCTAGGACTCTTTAAAGTCTAGGGTTCTAAGGGTCTAGTAAATTACTAACTATTTAGTAAAGAACTAGAGAGGCTATTAGCTAGGTTCTTACTAAAAGCTATTAAGGAGGCTATATAGCTAGCGCTCCTATAGTCTAGGATTTAAAATAATCTTAGCAAATAAATATAGAGAAGTTAGCTTATATTAGATTAGTAAGGCTAGTATAGTAATAGCGCTATTATATTTATAGCTTAGTAGTTACCCTTAGAAGTACCTACTAGATCTTCTATAGCTTAGAGGCTCTAGGCTAGAGGGTATTACTATCTTCTATTACTATTAGCTAATTATAGATTTAAGCTAGTATACTATTTTTAGCAAGGGTTCTATAAGGGTATGCTAGAGGGTATTTAGATTCGCAGGCCTAGGTCTTAGAGACTAGCATAGGGCGTGCGGATAGGGCCTGAATAAGCGCATTATTCTAGTCAGCTTAGCGCTAAATAGTTATAATAAGTTTAGCAATAAAGGCTGCATCAGGGCTTATAGTAGCTAGAGGGGTTTTAGAAGCAAAATCTTTACTTAGCTTATTAGGCGCGGAGGTGCTAGCAACGCCTTAGCAGCCTAATCTCATACTACTACTTATTCTAGAGCTAGCTACTTATTAATTAGGTAGAACTTATCTAATTATAAGATTATAGCTTAAAAAAGGCTAGGCTAGGGAAGGAAAGAGTAGTAGTAATATAGGGGTTAATTATTATTAAGAAGATAAGTTAGCCCTTCTAGCTACTTATGCGCGCGGAGCCCTTTTTAGGGCTTAGCTAACTAATGCGGTTAAACCTCGGCGGAGGCCCGGCGCTGGTTCAGCGCTGGCTCGGCGCTGTAATCCTAATCCCTTATAGAGGTCTCTATAGAAGTAATCTTTAGCTTATAGTCCTCTAACTATCTATTTGAGATCTATACCTAATTATAGTATATAAGCTGTTTTATCCTAAATAAGCTCCCTTAATATAGCACGTGGGATATACTATTCTAGTATAGTAACCCAAGCTCCCCCTCAGTCCTCTTGCATATTGCTATTCTCTCGTGGAGCAATTAGCATAGCACCTATATATGCTTTTAAGCAGGTAATAGTGCTAATATATATACTTATATATAGTAGCTTATTAATACTCTTTATAAGGTAGTACTAACTTAAGTATAAGGATCCCTTAACCTTAGAGCTAGCCCTCTAGTAAGGTTCTTATATGCTTCGCTAGATAGCTTAGATATAAGTTTTAGTAATAGCTATAGTTCCTTTAAGCTTAGTAATATATTAGCAATCTATTATTAAAAGCTAGCTAATAAGCCTAAGCTTCTTTCTAAGGGTAGGAAGTATATTATCTACCTTAGTATCTTCTATTATATAGTTAGGGCGTTATAATAGTCTATCTATAGGATTAGTAACCCCTAACTTATACTAGATTTTAAAGTTAAATACTAATAAGTAGTAAACCTATTGCACGAGTCTTCTGCAAATATCCTATATAAGTATAGCAAGTACTCCCTTTAGCGCTATATAGGCTATAAGTACTATAAATTTCTCAGGGAGTCCTTATAAGTATTATACCTAGTAATCTAGGCTTTCTAAAATAATGAGTTCTTATTACCTTATAGCCTAGCGCCTTTTTATATCTAAGAGCTTCCTTAACTAGAAGGCTACTAGGTATTAGATTATGCTATGCTTCTATAAGAGTATACTAGATGCTACTTAAGTAGATATATTAGTCTTAACCCTAGTTTCTAGTGCTAGGTTATAATATCTTAGTATTAGAGCTTTAGTAAATACTCTCTGAAGTATCTTAAATATAGTCTATATCTCCCCTATCTAGATAACGGCTTCTAACTTTATGCTATTTTAGCTTCCCTTAAGCGCGCTATTTATAGAGACTATAATATAGGAATTTCTTATAAAAAATTTATAATAAAAGTTATAGAAGCTAAGGAATACTTAGATATCTCTAAAGGACTTTAGTACTAGCTATTTAGTAATTATTCAGACTCTATCTAGGTCTATCTTAATACTATCTTAGGTAATATAGAACCTAAGAAAATCTACTTCTATCTAATAGAAGTCGCACTTCTTTAGTTTTCTAAATAGCTTAGTAGCCCTTAGGTAGTATAGGATAGTATAGAGGTCCTTAGTATACTATTCCCTTATATCTAAGTAAATTAGAATATTATCTAGGTATATAATATAATAAGTATTTAAAAGATTAGTAAGTATTTAGTAAATATATGCCTAGAAAGTTACTAGGGTATTTATAAGCCTAAATAATATTATAGTATACTTAAAATACCTATATCATATTCTAAATGCTATTTTCTATCTATCTGCTTTATTAATTGCAATTTAGTAGTATATTTTACTTAAGTTAATCTTAGAAATGAACTTTGCTTTAGCAAGTCTATTTAAAAGCTTACTAATTAGTAGCAGAGGGTATTAGCTTTTTATTATAATTTTATTTAGTCCTCTATAGTCTATATATAGTTATAGGCTTCTATCCTTCTTAAGCATGAATAGCACTAGTGCTCCTATAGAGCTAGTTAAGTAATATATATAACCTGCTGCCTCTATATCCTAAATATACTTAGTAAGCATTTATAATTACTCTATTAATATAGGATATATAGGTCTATATAGGGGTTCCCTACTAGGCTTTAGTTTAATATAATATATTACTCCCTTTAGCCTTAGAACTTTCTTTATATTTTCCTCATTAAAAACGTTAGTAAAGTCTTATAGTTCTCTAGGAATCTTCTTCTCCTACTTATTATCTAGTAAGTATTCGCCTAAGGTCTCTATATCCTTCCTATTAGAGGCTAAGGTGCTTATTAGGTATAGAATATAGGCTTATTAGCTATTCTCCATAATTTCTTAGGTAATTACTTCTAGCTTACTAGGTAAGAGGTATTTATATAATTAAATATATATATATAGGTATTAATATAGATACTTCCCTATCTTATTAAGTTATTAGATAAAAGGATATCTCCTGCTCCTTTAGGCGAGGGCTTATAATAAAAGCCTAGCGAATCTTCTAGAAGTAACCCTAACTATCTATAAGGAAGAATATAAGCTAGTAAACCTTTCCTATAGGCATAGGACTTCCTTAGAAATCCACTAGTTCAGGGTCTATAATACTAGTAGCCTCCTTTAGTTAGATTTTCTTAATGAGATCTTCTTATATAATATCTACTACTATATAAGTATTTATATTAACCTCTAGTTTAACTTAACTAGATACTTAGAGCGCTAATATCTATCTTTTAATAGTCTATCCTACTAGAACTAAGGTGATTTCTAACGTGGTACCCCTCGGGGTTGCTTCTATACCTACTTATTTCCTAAGCCTTTAGTATTAGTTATATAAGATACTATAATTATACTTATCCCACCCTATCTTAGGTTTAGGTTTTAGTTACTACTTATTAGCTATATATAGTTTTTAGTATAGTTAGGGGAGATATAGCTATACTTCTTATAGTTATAGTATTAAGGTCCTTAGGAGTTAGAAGGCTTACTACTAGAGCTAGGTATTGCATAAGCATTTGCTAAGTAGTTATTCTAGGATAGGGTCTCTAAGTAGTAATCCCTTAGGTCTATTAACCTAAGGGGTTGCACGCTGCTCTTATAAGGGCGGTCTAGAGAGCCTAAGTATAGTTACTTATATAACTTAGAATAGCTAGCAGACCTTCCTACGCATCTCCCTTTTATAATCTCCTATAACCTCTATATATATAGGGTAATAATATATATATTAGTATAGTTAGTATCCTACTTAAAGAGTTTATCCTTTAGGGTCCTAATAAGGCCCTAAAAGAAGGCGTGCGCCTTTATATTACCTATATTTAGCTTGCTAAGTGCTTATTTAATAAACTGCTATTAAGCCTAATATATAATTAGTTTCTTATTATCCTTCTAATAGCACTATCTTAGGATATTATAGTAGTTCTATTCTTAGAGCTTAGGCGTAATATACTATCCTCTTATAAACATTCTAAAGTCTTCCTATTTAGGGTTAATCTAATTCCCTAATATATCTATAAGCGTTTACTAATAATTCCGCTATTCTATTTATAGGGTATACTCTATTATACTCAAGGCTTACTAGATATAATAGCTATTAGAGCAGCTAGGGCGGTGCCTATAAGCCTCTTTAACTATAATAAGCTAATCTTCCCATATTATACTAGTAGATTTGCTAGCAAGGCGTGCTATATTATAATTTAGAGGTTTTTTATAAACCTTAGGCGATTACTTAGCAGGAGCTCGGTTGCTTAATATAGTAGCAATTAGCTTATACTAATTAGTTATTATAGTTATAATCTATTATATTAGCACTTAGCTAGTTGCTTTATCTAGCCCTCTAGCTTAGGCTAGCCTATTAGCTATAGCTATAGATGTCTAGCCCTATAGCCTATCTAGTCTATAGGGAGGGGTCTTATATTACCTATTTTCCTATATATGCTTATTATCTAGGTAGCGAGCGCCTAGCATAAGCAGCCTATCCTCTTTAGGGCCCCTAGCCTTGCTTAAAGTATAGCTTCTCACCTCCCCTTATTAGCTTATATTATCCTCTAATTATTTACTAGGGTTATCTTTCTTATATAGGATTATATAGGCTATTTTACTCTATGCTTAGTAAATACTAAGTATAAGTTCTTTAGCCCAATTAGTAAGCATTACTTAGGTATATAATATTATTATTATTATTAACCTTCCTAAAGCAAGGTAGAAGCAAAAGAATTATAAAGGTATTAAGGGCTAAGGGCTATAGTTCGGTTAAATTAATAATAGAAGCACCTAAAAGGTAGGTTTAATATTACTATGCTACTTTTGCTTGCTTCTTCTAAGATCCTTCTTTTCTAGCTTTTAGTAAGTATTTACTAAGTTCTTGCTATAGAGGGTTCTATACCCTAGACCTATAGGCCTCTCTATCCTTTCAGCCTGCGCTAGCCGAGGTGTCTCCAGCTTCTCTGGCCTGGGTGTCCAGTCCCTTATACTTATAATATAGCAATACTTATCTAAAGATCTACTAGTAATTTGCTAATGAATCTCAGCTTCTTTACTAAAGTTAGGAGTATATTATTATATTTTACCTCCCCCTCTATATAGTCTAGCCTCCTAGATAGACTATTTACTAGGTTTATAACTCCTAACCTATACTCTAGGTTGAAATTAAATGCTAAGAGTTTATATATCTACCTAGCAAGCCTTCCCTAAAGGCCCCATATAAGCATACTAATAACTCCCTTTAGCGCTTAGTAATCTATTAGAACTATAAACCTCTTTAATATACCCTAAAGGTAATAAGTTCAATAGTCTAAGCTTTTAAGTATAGTAAGGAGTTCTTATTAGCCTACTCCCTAATATTACTCTATATTACTAAGCTTCTATAAATAATAAGCAACTAATTACTACTAGCTATTAATATGCTATAATAGAATACTAGATATAGCCTTTATAGAAGTATCTAGCTTAACCCTTATTTCATAGGTTAGGTCCTAGTATTAGAGAATAGTTACTAAGTAGAAGGTAGCTTAAAGCTATTTAAAAGCCTATTAAGCCTCTTCTAGCTAGTAGAACTTACTTCTTTTCTTACTATTCTTATTATTCTTACTACCCTTTAATAAGGATATTCTTAGAGCTATAATATCTAATTATCCTATAATAAAATTATAGTAGAAGTTATAGAATCTAAGGAAGACTTGGATTTCTTAGTATATCTTTAG
The DNA here is from genome assembly GCA_026260285.1 of Colletotrichum sansevieriae. NCBI lineage: Eukaryota > Fungi > Ascomycota > Sordariomycetes > Glomerellales > Glomerellaceae > Colletotrichum > Colletotrichum sansevieriae. The sequence continues at coordinate 14,427 of JAOQIF010001088.1, forward strand.
TAGCTTCTAATTAGTAATAGCTTAAAAATGCTTAGTCTATTAATATGCCTTTAGGTATAATAATATACCCTAGGAACTCTACCTATTATTAATAGAACCTATACTTACTAAGCTTAGTATAGAGCGTCTACTAGTAAAGCTTATAGAGCACTTAGTAAAGGTCTTTTATATATTACTCCCTTATCTCAGAGTAAATTATAATATTATCTATATAAGCAATATAATAAGTATCTAGTAGTTTAGCAAGCGCTTAGTAGATATATGCCTAGAATATACCTAAGGTATTTATAAGTATAAATAGCATAATAATATATTCAAAGTGCTTATAATATATCCTAAAAGCTCTCTTCTAGCGATCTTCTAGCTTAATATAAATATAGTAATATATATCTTAAAGGTTAATCTTTAAGATTCATTTTACTCCCTAAACCCTATCTAATAGCTTACTAATAAGAGGTAGTAGATATTAGTTCTTTAGTATTACCTTATTAAAGCCTTAGTAATCTATATAAAAGCATAGGGATCTATCCTTCTTAGGCATAAAGAGGATAGGAGTGCCTAGCTCGCTACTCAAGGGTTAGATCTACCCTATTACTTAGTTATTAGTAATATATTAGTAGAGTTCCTCTAACTAATACTTATTTAGTAGATAGATAAGCTTATATAGAGGTTTCTTCCCTTTGATTAAGTTAATAATATATTCTATACCCTCTAGGGCTAGGTATTCCTTTACTAACTATTTATTAAATATTACCTATTTGCTAAATAGCTCTAGTAGTAACACTATATTACCCTCTAGGGCGTCTTCTTCTTCTATAGCCCCTATTAGTAGCTTATAGGGGGTAATATTCCCTAATATATATATGATATTAGCTCTCTAGCTATTCTTAATAACCTCCTATATAGATACTAATAGCTTAGTAATATTAAAGCATTTATATCCCTAGGTATTTATCTAGGTATTAATTATAATACCCTCTCTTCTTATAGAGTATTATAATAAGAGGAGGTCTCCTGCTCCTTTAGGTTAGAAGGCTTTATCAAAGAGTTACTATATCTTCCTTACTCCTCCTCCTAAGTTAATAAGAAAGAATATTAACTAGTACATATTCTAGCCTATTATAGATAACCTATTGAACCTTTTTAATATAGGGTATAAGCTACTATAGGTTATAGTTATAAAGACCTAGCTAGTTAAATATTAATACTATTAACCTAGGAATAGGAATCTATATCTATAACTACTTCTTACTTAGTAATATTCTAGAGAATAATTACCTATTATTTTATAATATCTCCCTTTAGGAAAGTATCTAGTTCTAATATACGTATAGGGGTTATTAATATAATCCCCTAGCCTATTTATTTTCTAATAAGTTAAGTTCTGAAATTTCTCTTATAAATTAGATTGTATTAAACCTCACCTTCTTAGCAAGTACTTAGTATCCTATTAGTATTTTATTTGCGCTTTATCTTGCTTATTTATCTAAGTAGTTTGCCCTCTTATACCCCTTTTGCTTATAGCTAAAGTATATTAAGTAGTTAGATATTATAAGTCGTGAGCTAGGGCTAAATATAGGCTAGCTCTAATTAGGTCCCTATATTATACTATTAACTAGTTAGTAAGGTATTAAGCTTTAGGAACCTCGCATTGCCTTATAGCTAGAGCCCTACTAGCCTGCCTTTTAACCTGCCCTTGCTACTAGGGGCCCCCTTAAGGTATGCTCTTCCCCTATATACTATTTCCTACTCTCGCTATATAGAAGTTTACTACCTTATTAGTAATATATCTCCTATAAGTATTCTACTTCTATAGCTATATCTCTTAGCTTCTATATCTTAACTTTCTAATGTTTAAGTTCCCTATATAGGAATAGGGCTAACTAGAAGTATAATATATAGACCTTAGCTTTGCTATCTTCTATACTAACTATACCTAAGTTCTAATATATCGCTAACTATTTAGTAAAGAACTATATTAGTAACTATATCTCCTTTTGCCTTATTATATCTAGCTTCTTATAATACCTCCGCTCTTATAGCTTAGGGTTAATATACTATTAGCAAATAAATACTATAAAGTTAGCCTATACTAGGTCTCCTTCTAGCTTAGCCCTATAGTATTACTACTAGGTCTATAGGGGCAGACTTATCTTTATAAGCGCTTATTAGATCTACTACTCTAGTATACTACTAGTATATAGTTAGTATCTATCTTTAACTACTTAGATCTAGTTACTAACCTAGTTTATTCCTTGCTTATAGTATAATAGTTATATATAGGGGGTTTGATATATTCTCTCTATAGGTGCCTTATTGCTAGGTAATTAGTAAGTTCCTATAGTAGGGTAGTAGTTTATTCCTTATGCTACTACTACTATAGATATATCTACTCTATAAGGCTCTCCTGCTATCTCTATAGTAGCCCTATAGCCTAGGTAAGGATACTAGAGATACTAGCTTCTTAGGAGGTCCTAGGCGGGGTGCCCTATTAGCTACTACTTATTATCTATTTGCTAAATAATAGTTAATATACCTAGTCTAGCGCTACTTAAGACCTAGCCTAACTCCTTAAGATTATTTCTCTTATTATATTATTACTAGGGTTATCTATTCCCCTAGTATAATATCTATACTATATTCCCTATATCTCAGGGCTTAGTAAGTAACTAATATCTTATTAGCTAAGACCCTATTAGTTATATTCTATATACCTAGCCTAGAGTTTATTATAATTAAACTCTATTACTAATTTATTAGCATATTATTACTAGTTTATTTTAGATATTCTAACTAATACTAGTTTTTTAAATTGAGGTAGAAGTAATAGAGTTATAAGAGTACAGCTATAGGCCTAAACTAGGAAAGGCTAGAATACTAAAACGTAGGTATCTATTATTATATTAAACTATTACTTAACCTTCTAAATCTATAGCTTATAGAGCTTTCTCCAAGGTGTATTTATCCACCCCTAATTCGCTAACGTTTTGCTAATAGCATAGCTTTGCATCTTGCACCCGCTGTTGTTCCTTATAGGCGCCTTCTAGTAGCTAGTATAGCTTTTTCATTACCTCTATGGATAAGTAGGTAGGTAGTAGTAATACTTAAGTATAGTCTGATTTATAAATAGCTTATTAGGTTTAAAGGCCTTTATTTTTCTATAAGAGGCTATTAGCTAATATATTCTTATACCTTAGGTAGTATTAGATATAGAAGTTAAAACCAATTAAGATATCTAATTAATAAGCTTAATAGATATTTAGAAGCTATTTAGTTATAAAATAAAGTAGTAGTTAGTAATCTATAATAATTTTATAGCGCTAAGTAACTACTAAGAGTTTAGCTCTCTATTCCTCTAATATAAGAATAATTACTATTATCTTATAGTTATAAAAAGGGTAATTTATTTTAATTAGTGATATAGTCTTTAAGAAATAAGCTACTAGATGCTATAGATTATAATTAGTTTATTATTAGAGGAGGGTAGTAATATAGATAGATTTAGAGGTATCTATCTCTACTTAGGTTAGTAGCTTAGGCTTCTAGTAGTATAAGATAGGGGTTAATACTAGGGCTTCCTTTAGTATTATAAATACTATTATATAGTTATTATGAAAGTTAAACTAAGCACCTTTAGCTATAAGTTTAATAAGTAGCTAAGCAATCTTTCTATAACCCTTAATAAGTTATTAATACAAGTTATAGAACCCTAGGAAGGACTAGATATTATATACTATAGTTAGTAGTTACTAGTCTTATATTATAGAGACCTTCTCAGGGTTAGGGCTAGTCCCTTTAGTAGTAATAATAAACCTAAGGTAGCGTATTATAATTATACTAAATTTATACTTCTTAATATTAGCCTAAAGCCCTGCTTAGTATAGCTAGTTAAGGACCTTCTTAATATAGCTAGTTAAGGACCTTCTTAATAGTCCTTATGCTAGAGGGGGTCCTCTAAGTATACTAGGATATTATCTATATATACTATATAGAAATTATTTAGGTATTCTATAAGGGTATTATTCATATACTATTAGTATATAGCTGGCTTATTATAGAGCCTAAAAGGTAGAACTTTATACTTATAAGAGCTATATTAGGTGTGGAATATTGTTAAGTCTTTTGAGTTAGGGTAAATATAGATTTAATAGAATACCTAGTAGATATTAATCTTTATTAATACCTTAGCTTAGCTAATTTAGCTTAATATCTTATTAATTAGAAGTAATAGGCATTAATCTTTCTTAGTAAATTTATTTAGCTTTTAGAAGTTAATATAGAACTATAAGTAGCTATTAGCTTTCTAAATTAATAGTATAGGGGATATAAATAAGGTATTACTTCATATTATAAAGCCCCTTTTTAAGTTCTTAAGGAGGTATTCTTAAATAATCTTAAGTTCTAGTAGTAATTACTTATATAATAAGTATAAGGTTAATTACTCCTTTATACCTAGCTCTAGTTTAATTTAGTAGTTTTAAAAGTAATAAGGAGGTAATATATTACTAGCTATTTTACTAAAGTAATCTCTCTAGTCCTAGAGGTATAAGAGGAGTCTCTTATTAATTAGATATTAGTTCTTAGCTTTATTAACCTCTAGGGGGCTTATACCTTTCTGTTCTACTTCCTACTTATTAGTAATGATTAAGTTAAGCTTATATAATAATATAAAGCCTAATTGAATATCAGTATACTTTAGTTTCCTTTCAAACCCTATAGTACTAATAAATACTATATTAAGGACTTTCTTTACTTATTAGGCTTTAGGGGTGAGGGGTCTAGGCTATTAGTATAGCGCTTACTAGGCTTAGTTAATTATGAATATACCTTTTAATGCTATATCTATCTTCTATAAGTTATTATTATATCCTAAGTTCTTAGGTATATAGCCTTACTATAGGATCTTTATAGGGGTCTTTATCCTACTTCTTATAGCCTTTTAAGTATTATATAGCTATTCCTTAGCTTTAAATATAGCTTAGTAGCATTCTATATTAAGTTAATACTTAATATTAATTTTAGTAAGTTAGAAGAGGTTTTTAATATCTTATATAATTATTCTAGGGAGGTCTCAAGCTATAGGGGTATTACTAGGCTAGTATAAGTACTAATGGAATATATCTATACTAATATTATAGTAATTAAACTATAAGTAGCTAAGAATAAGGTTATACCGCCTTATATTAAGTTAGAAGAGGGGTATTTATATTAATTCTTAATAGTTTACTTATATATAAGTAGTTTATACTTTAGTTATAGCATTTAGTAGCTCTCTATTAAATCTAATAGCTAGGATAGGGCGCTATAACTTATTATACTTAGTATAGTAAAAATCCCTTAGCAAGGGGGTTATATAAGTACTTATAGAAATATAGCTATTTACTCTAATATTAAGAAGGGCTCTAAAGCAAATACTATATCTATTATAAACTAGGATTAACTCTTTCTCTAGTAGTTTACTATTAATTAGCTATTATAAGTGAATAGATATTATTACTAATTACTAACCTCTTTAGTCCACCCCTAGTAAGGAGTTTGCTTTTACTAGGGGCTCTAGTTTTCTACTAGCTCTAGGTTATTATTAGTAGCCTTAGTAGGCTGAGTAATACTTATAGTAGCTCTAGCCTACTTATAGGGGTAATCCTATGAGGTATAGCTAGTATTACTATAGATAAAATAAGCGCCCTACTTATAGAGCTTCTTATATAAAGCCTTAGGGATTTAATTATAATTAGTATAGGCTTATATATAGGGGTTTCCTCTATTAGAAGGTTTAGCATAGGCTACTAGGGCAGAGCCTTATATAGCAGTTTAGTTAGCTAAGGAGTTATTAGAGGGTGCTATAACATAGGCTATAGTATAGACCTAGGTAATATAATCCTAGAAGTTAAGGGTGCTATTTATATAATAGATAGAGCACTAGTTCTAAAGAGAAGCAGGTAGTTTCTTGTAGAACTTCTATTACTACTAAGACTCTAGGAGCTTAGCCTTATAAGTAAGTTTAGTACATATAGCTTATTTAGTTTAGATATCTTTAAATAAAATAATAAGGGCATTAAGCTTTATCTAAGCTTTATTATACTAAACTAGGTTAATAAAGATACTTTTTAGCTTATTAATAAGCTATTTTATTATAAAGGTTTAAAGCAGATTACTTAAAAGGAGAGGGGATAAGATATTATAAGTAGTTCCTCTAAAGCGTGAAAATATATACTTAAAGTAGTAAGACTTATTATAATACTCTCTATTATTAAGGTATATTTTAATATAAAAAAGCTAGATATTAAACTTTAGGTACTTAGGATTAGTACTCTTAATATCTATAAAGATAGGAACCTTAAGTATCTTAATAGTCTAAGTATTGTTATTATTAATAATTAATAAGAGCAAGCTAAAATAGATCTAACTCTTAAGATATAATATTTAGTTTAGGCTTACTTAAAGCGCTATATTATAATTACTAGAGGGAGGGTTTACTAGGGGAGGAGTAGTAGTAATATTATATTTAAACTACTAAAATAAGGCTTTATTAACATCCCTTGCTTTATCTCCATCCTCTATTATAGTGATAGTATTATATTAGGCCTAGTTATACTCTTCTTAGTAGCGCTTAAGCATAGTAGATTATTTAGTATTATTACTAATAATATAGGTATTATCTAGATACTCCTAGAGCTTCTAATTCTTATATTCTAAGTAGAGGATAATATTATAAAATATATAGAGGTTATTACCAATAGTAATATATCTTATATAAAGAGCTTAAGACTTAGTACCTTAATTAGCTCTCTTTATAAGCTAATCTTAGATCTAAGTAAAGGTTAAATTAGGGTTATTCTAAAATAATTATATTATATTACTAAGGGTAAGAGTAATCTTCTAGCTTTTGCCTAGGTAATTATAATTGATAAGAAGAAGGTTAGAGAACTTCTATAGTTTAATAATAATACTCTAGGCTAGGCTCTTATATCTATCTATATGAAGGTCTATGAATAGGCCTTTAATAAGCTACTCTTATATAGGCTTATATAGGTTAAAGACCTTTAGGTGTTTATATAGAGAGGTATTGTAATTAGGTAATATAATATAGTAGTATTAAAAGGCCTTAATTCAAGGCTTTAAGAGCCTTGTAGTATTAAGTATAAGTATTATAATAGCTTTAGAACTATAACTAACTAGTTAGGCCTTATTTAGTATATTATTATAAGGTAGAGGGGGGGTATTAATGAAATTTAGATTAGTTAGGGTATAGATTAGTTAGCTTAGTACTTAATTAAATATTATACTTATATTAGTTAAGTAATAAGGTAGGGGTAATAATAGTTAATTAAGATATTATAACTTTATCTCTAGAGAATTAATAAATAAATATAGAATAATATTATAAATAGTAAATAAGCAAAGGTCAATATATTTTAATTATACTATATTAAGTAGATTTTATATTAAAGAAGGGAAAAGTCTATCTATAGGCTAGCATAGCCCTAGAAGGCTAAAAGCTTACCTAGAGATTATATAACTTAGTACTTATATAACCCTAAGTTAAGGTAGGTCTAACTTAGCGCTATGATACTTGCCTAAAGATCACGTGACTCAGCGGTCACGTGACCCCAAATTCGGGTAGATCCAACCTAGCGCCGTGACAATATATTGGTATTCTATAAATTATAATTTCTATCTCGAGTAAACTCTATAGTATTACAAGTGCAAGCGGCGCTATATTAAGGTAGGCGGGCTGCGCGCAGCGTAATATTAAGGTATATATAGGTTAGAGGCGTAATGTATAGCATAAGGGCTTAATAGTATATAGATGCATATGATAAGAGCGCAGGGCGTACTAGAGTTAGATATAAGGATAGTGAGAAGGGCTAGAACCAATAAGGACTAGAAAGAATAATAAATAATATAAGTCTACCTATTGAGTTCGGAGTTATACCACAGACCCTTTGCAAAAAGACTATAATAAATTCACCTAGTTTATAAGTATACTTTGGGAAATATTATATAGGTATTTTAACTTATACCCTCTACTAGTTAAGGAAAATAATATATGAACCGTATATATTCCTACTACTTATAAGTAAACTATTTAAATATTACTATATAAAGTTAGATATATGCTATACTAGGGCTAATTATATTAGAGCTAAACGGGCTACTAAGGCCCTCATAGCCTAGAAAAGTTACTATATAAGATAACTCCCTAACTTACCTTCTAATAAGGTAAATACTACTATATACGAGATAACTCCTTAACTAAAGAGGTCTTTCCTAAGAGGTTCTTATAGCTAGAAGTATAAGAAGCTCTATTATTATAAGTAGGGCCTTATACCTCTCCCTCTTTCTTATCCTAATCTAAGCTATAATAAATCCTTAATTATATTAGTACTAAACCCTATATATAACTATAATAAACCTAAGTAAGTTATACCGTTTAATATAAATAATATATAAGGGATTAATTAAGAGTTTAGTACTAATATAATCAATAAAACCCGCTCCTTTAATAACTACTCTGCTATATATAGAGAGTATGTTATTAGTATAGCCCTTAAGATAGCTTACCTTAATACCCCTATAAGGGACCCTATAACGCGCTACTATATTATAGCTAAGTATGTAAACTTAATAACAGAAGTTTAATAAGCTATTATATACCCTATAGAGTTATTCTTCTTTAAGTAGGTCCTCTTTATTACTAAGGTAGAAGTAACCTATTAGGGGAATATTAGTAAGTATAGCTTATACCAAATAGAGAGAGTATTACTAATAATAGTATAGTAAGTAAGTAAAGTAGTAATAGAGGCGGTATTAGTAGTATAAGTAGTATATAAGAGAATAAGTTAATAGTTTTATAATTTGAATAATTAAAAACTATGTTATTATTAATATAAAGTTAAAGATCGTGAGGCTATAGGCACGTATAAGTATAGCTATAGTTAGGAGAGGATTATATAACTAAAGGCTATATATTTTATTAGGAGGCGCGGAGTTAGAAGGTCTATTTTACTTAAGTAGGTAAAATCACTATATAGTAGCTAGAGGCTATAACTCTACCTATAACTAGGTAAGAATATTAAGAATAGGATTGCAAGATATATAAAGTAATTTATAGATTTAATTAAAAGGGATTATCTAAGTTAGGTATAGATTCGCTAAGAAATAACTGGAAAAATAAGGTACAGGATTATTAAGGTACTTATAGTAATAATAGTAATAATAATAATAATAATAATATAAAATATAAAGCCCGTTGGGTAGCTTAAGGTTTTAACTAACACGTTAGTATAGATTACCTTGAAACTTTTAGTACTATTTATAGGCCTGCAAGTTATAGATTTATATTAATATTTGCTATAAAACATAACTATATATTAAAGCACTTTAACGTTACTACTGCTCTTACTCATGTAGATATTAATAAAGATCTATATATAAGCATACCTACTGGTTTGTTACATAACAAAAATACTAATAAATTAATATATAACTATAATAAGAATCCAACAGATAATAGCTTAATTTATAAGCTTAATAAAGCCTTATATAGCTTAAAATAAAGCCCACGCCTATAGTATAAACACCTATAGTCAATACTACTTTAGTATAACTTTGAAGTCTCTCCTAATAATAAGGGAGTATTTATATTAAATAAAAATAACTATGAAGCTATTCTAGCTTATTATATTAATAATAAACTATTAGCTATTAATAACGATAATACTTATAACTATATATATAATAACTTATAAAAGCATTTAAGACTTTAATACTTAGGGGAGCCTAGTATCTTCCTAGGAAATGAAATAATAATAGACCGTATAATAAATAATTATATATAAAATAACTAAAGTATACTGAAAAAATACTTAATACATATAATAAAACAGAAGTCTATAGGGCTTATACCCCTATGGACGATAACCTATAGTTATATAAAAATAGTAACTATACAACTAAAGAGGAAATATTATAATATTAATAAGAGATCGGAGCCCTCCTATACCTAGCTTTAAAAATAAGGCTAGATATTACTTTAGCGGTTATAACTTATGCTTGCTATAGTAGTAATCCCTCTAAAGAGCATTTTATAGATCTTAATAGAGTATAGGGATATATAAATAAATTCCCTAATTACGGTTTAATATATAACTATAATAGGGATATACCTAATAATAATAATACAATTATATTTACGGATTTAGATTAGGCATGAGATCTTAATAATCGAAAATTAACCTTAGTATATATATTTACTTAGGGTTTATATAATATTATATCCTATTCTTCTTCTAAATAAAAAACAGTAGCCTTATTAAGCTACAAAGCTAAATATATAGCTTTATCTAATATAGTAGAAGACGCTATATATATACATATAATAGCTATAACTTTATACTTAAAACGCGAGGCTGTAATAGCCTAATAAAGCCTAAAATACTTCTAGATAATATCTCAGCTGAGAAGTTAGCTAAGAATCCTGAATTTTATAAAAAGGCTAAGTATATTAATATAAAATACTATTTTACTAGGAATCTAGTTATAGAAAAAGAGATTTTCCCCTTTTATATATAGTCTAGTAATAATATTGCGGATATTTTAATAAAGCCTTTAGGTAAGATAAATTTCATAACCTATTAAAAATAATAGGTAATAATAATATAAATAATATTAATATTCATAATATAAACAATAATAACCGCATTATAGATCTAAACTATTATACTATATTACCTATTATAAACTATTATAACAAGTCCAGTTTTCCTTTTATACCTATAAGAGTTAGGTTTTTTGGTTTTTCTACTAGCACTATTATAAATAATACTCTAAGAATTTCCTCTTTATTTTTCCCACTAGGTTTTAAGAGTTTTTATATTAGAGTATATAACCTATAAGGAGTGTGACATAACATAACATAATATAACATAATATATAATATAAATAATAAGCTACATATAAATAGATATATACCTTACGGGGGGTAATAAGAATACCAAAGGTATATCTTAACATTTCTATTCTAATATTTTAAACTTTGAATAAACTTTACTAAATAGCTATAGTATATATAGTTATATACCTATATAATATCTCTTTAATAACACTTTAGTAACTATAAAACATAAAATAATAACTATGATAATATTTCCTTTAAGGAATAAATACTTTAAAATTATATATAAATTCTAATAACATTAATAATCTTTTATATATATATATATATATATATATATATATATAATCCTTATATTTATAGCTATAAATATACAAAAAAAATAGTGCACGGACCACTTAGTGGTCCGTGCACGATTCTACTGAATAAGCTTAATAATTAGCCGTTTAGTAGCTACGTTTTAGAATATCTTACCCCTTACTTATCGAGGGTAGGATTTATAACTTAGAAATAATATTAATAATATTAACGATTTCTTAATTAATTTATTCCAGGAACAAAGCCTCCTTATGCTCAAATTTATTAGCTTTCCTTATAATCAAAACCAGCTTATTAATATTCATTATTTAGGCTGCTTTAGCATCCCTTTTGCTACCTATATACCTATTCTTATATATTAAATACTAGATATTACGGTTAGTATCCTATTAGAAGAGCTTATAGCTAGCGCCCCCTAGTATTAATTCCCTATTATTAAAGCATAGAGTAACTATACCTATATACTTAGGATAGATATTATGTCCTCCTATATAAATCGCACGCGGAGTTATTAATAGCGCGCACTTATTATTATTATATTATATTAAGTTATTAATTATATATATATTCGCGCCTATATCTTATAGCCAAATACTATTGTTATATTCAACTATCCTTAACATAATATCCTCTTATCCAGTCTCTATAGGGTTATCTACCCGCGCTGGGTATCCTATAAGGTCTTTCTAAGCCGCCTAGAAGTTATTTAAATCTATAAAGACATAATAAACTTACTCTAATACCTTCTAGCCCTCTTTTATTAACTCCTTCTTAGGCGTATCTATCTTCTTATTATTATTTAACTAAGTTAATTATTTCTTATCCTTAGGATTATAGTTAGGATCATAATATTATATAGTGTTAGCGCGCCTATAACTAAAATAACTATAGCTTCGCTAGTCCTTCTTAGGCTCTATTTTCTCTGCTTAAGTTATAAGCATAGCCTTTATATTACTAGTTACGCGAGCCTTATCCTATAGATACGCTATAAGCGCCTTAATTAACTTAATAGTACCTTTATAATACTTCGATTATTAGTATATAGCCTAGTCGTAATACTAGTCCTCTACTCCTTAAATAAACGCTTAAATAGTGTCACACGCCTTTTGGTGATATAGTCGGCCACCGCGTGGCATTCCACGTGACCACGGTTAGGCTCAACGCCCATCCTTTAAGTAGGAGACTTCTAGCAGATAGCTTAGAAGGCTCAGCTATTATAGAATATATTACAATATACCTATAATTGCTTATTATACTATTTATTATTATTTATGCTTATATTGCTCTTTTCCTTATTTTACTCGTAGTCTTAGCGACCCCTATTATAGCCCTAGGCTAGTAGGAAGACTATAATATCTAGTAGTATAACTTATCTCTTTTTTTTTTCTTATCTAAGACCTCCCTTATATTATAAAGACTTATAACGAGGTAGAGGACTCGGACTTAACCTCGAAACCTCCTCCTAAAAAGTAGTTATATATTAAAAAGAAGGAAATTAAAGAAGTTAAAGAGATAGAGGTCTTAACTATCAACTTATATAGCTAACTATTCGAGTTTAATATTAAATTAGTATAATAATCCCTCTCTTATAGAGGAATATTATAATATAGGAGATATAGCTAGAATTAGATATTATAACGAGGCTCGCAGGCTCTATAGTTTCTAGCAGGCTTATGAGGATTATAACTTTACCCTTAGCCTTAGCAAACAATTTCGCAACTAGATAGTAAACCTCGCTTCTCTTAAATAGGATAATAACTATATACCCTATATAGATATCGTCGATATAAGCTAAAAGGCAAAAGCTAATCTATGCTATTACTAGATACTCGAGCCTAATAACTATATAGCTATATTAATTAGCGTTATTAATATAATCGCAGCTATAAGGGATACTCTAGTAATAGTAGCACTTTTTATACCCCTATCTAGAGAAGAAAGCCTTTATAGAGCTAGCAAAAGAATCACCCTTCTGCCCCTAAGAGATAAAAGAGTTATAACTCCTATCTAGTCTAGCTAGTTAGATATTAAACCCCTAGGACCTCCTATTAAGGCAAGAGCTATAGTAAATAATATTTATAATAAGAGTAGAAAAAACCCCGAACTATAAGTTATAGCGCTAGAAGATATTATTATAGGACTATTAGAGCGAAAGATTTATAGAATACTATAAATTCTTTATAATACTACTATAGGTCTACTAAAGTAAGACTTATTAATAGGGAGGACCTAGCTGCTATAGTAGAATTTAGCGCTACTACTAATATTTTTACTATTATCCTAGGGGCCCTACCCGGAGCTACTAGCCTAGGGTCTTGAGGCTTTACTCCTTCGAGTATTTAGCTAGCTCGAGGCTAATACTAGGATGCTATAGCCCGCAGGAACTTAATAAGAAGGTAGATTTACCTAATAATATAGTGTTTTTTAGCTAGATATTAATAAGAAGTATAGTATAGAGCCTATCTTTTATAACTAGGATATTCTATACTATAAGGAGATAGATCTATAGATCTCTAGCTTAGATATTAAAACTACTAGCCT
>JAOQIF010001089.1:0-26753 GCA_026260285.1 Colletotrichum sansevieriae
ATAGAGGTAGTTCTATTATTTAATTAGCCCGAGTTAGTATTCCTACTAGCTAAGTACTTTCCCTTATAGTAGAGAGCTCTAATTCTATATAATCTCTAAAGCTATAGCTAGGCTAGTAGTTTTAGTATCTAAGCTAGAGATCTATAGATCTATCTCCTTATAATATAGAATATCCTAGTTATAAAAGATAGGCTCTATGCTATACTTCTTATTAATATCTAGCTAAAAAATACTATATTATTAGATAAATCTACCTTCCTATTGAGTTCCCGCGGGCTATAGCACCCTAGTATTAGCCTCGAGCTAGCTAAATACTTAAAGGAGTAAAGCCTCGAGACCTTAGGCTAGCGGTTCTAAGTAGGGCTCCTAGGATAATAGTAAAAATATTAGTAGTAGCGCTAAATTCTATTATAGTAGCTAGGTCCTCCCTACTAATATATCCTACTTTAGTAGACCTATAGTAGTATTATAAAGAATTTATAATATTCTATAGATTTTTTACTCTAATAGTCTTATAATAGTATCTTCTAGTGCTATAACTTATAGTTCGGGGTTTTTTCCGCTCTTATTATAAATATTATCTATTATAGCTCTTATCTTAATAGGAGGTCCTAGGGGTTTAATATCTAACTAGCTAGACTAGATAGGAGTTATAACTCTTTCGTCTCTTAGGGGCAGAAGGGTGATTCTCTCGCTAGCTCTATAAAGGCTTTTTTCTCTAGACGGGGGCATAAAAAGTGCTACTATTGCTAGAGTATTCCTTATAGCTGCGATTATATTAATAATACTAATTAATATAGCTATATAGTTATTAGGCTCGAGTATCTAGTAATAGTATAGATTAGCTTTTACCTTCTAGTTTATATTAATAATATCTATATAGGGTATATATCTATTATTCTATTCGAGAGAGTCGAGGTTCGCTATCTAGTTGCGAAATTATTTGCTAAGGCTAAGGGTAAAGTTATAGTCCTCATAAGCCTACTAGAAACTATAGAGCTTATAAGCCTCGTTATAGTATCTAATTCTAGCTATATCTCCTATATTATAATATTCCTCTATAAGAGAGGGATTACTATACTAATTTAATATTAAACTTAAATAGTTAGCTATATAAGTTAATAGTTAAGACCTCTATCTCTTTAACTTCTTTAACTTCCTTCTTTTTAGTATATAAATACTTTTAGGAGGGGGTTTCGAGGTTAAGTTTAAGTCCTCTACCTCGTTACGAGTCTTTATAATATAAGGGAGGTCTTAGATAAGAAAAAAGAATAGGTCATACTACTAGATATTATAATCTTCCTACTAGCTTAGGGCTATAGTAGGGGTTGCTAAGACTATGAGTAAAATAAGGAAAAGAGTAATATAAGCGTGAATAATAATAAATAGTGCAATAGGTAATTATAGGTATATTGTAATATATTCTATAATAGCTAAGCCTTCTAAGCTTATCTACTAGAAGTCTCCTACTTAAAGGATAGGTGTTAAGCCTAACCGTGGTCACGTGGAATACCACGTGATGGCCGACTATATCACCAAAAGGCGTGTGATAGAATTCGTACCTATCGGGGTTTGCATAGAGGCTATTAGCTCCTAACTAGGTGAGTACTTGCCTCACTACCTCTATATAGGAGTCTATATTATTAGTAAATATTAAAATATTATCTAAATATATAATATAAATAATATTAATTAGGCCTATAAATAACTCGTTAATAAATATCTAGAAGGTAGCAGGTATATTAATAAGCCTAAATAGCATAATATAATATTTATAGTAACTATATTATATATAGAATACTATCTTCTACTTATCTCCCTCTTAGATCTTTACCTAGTAGTAGGCATCTTTAAGGTTAAGCTTTATAAAGTATTTTGCTTAGGAGAGCTAATTAAGGATTTTATTAATTAAGGGGAGAGGGGTGCGGTTCTTAGTAGTTACCTAGTTAAGTCTCTAGTAGTCTATATATAACTTTAACTTACCCCCCTTCTTTAGAATAAATAGGATTAGCACCCCTACTAGACTTATTAATAGGCAAATCTATCCCTTTTATAGGGCTTTATAGATATAATCCCTTAACTCTTCTAACTCCTTCCTAGCTAGGGGGTAGATCGGTCTAAATAGGGGCTTAATCCTAGGCTCTAGGTTAATAGGGTAGCTCTTAGTAGTTCTAAACTCTAGTATAGTTCTTACTAAGTTAATATCAAATACTTTTTCAAAATCCTAATACTCTAGTAAGATCTTTAGTTTAATATCCTTAGTATTATCAGGTTCTTAGTTATACTCCTAGTAAGTAGTAGTTAATATCTAGTTAATCTATAGTACCCCTATAAGTACTACTCTTACTTCGTTTTCAACGCGCTTAAGCTCTTTTCTAGTTATAATAGGGCGAAAACTCTTCTTATATAGGGGAAAGGTCTAGCCTAACTCCCTCTAATTAATATTAGGGTACTCTAATATATACTAAGGGATCCCTAGGATAGTATTATAGCTATTATTATTACTAATCCTAAGGTTATATAAAACTATCCGCTAGATACCTATACTATTAGTTATTCGGGTGACTAACTTCTATATATTATAGTTAGGTCCCTTGGATGCCTATATTCCCCTTATCGGTTCTAAGTTATTAGCTTCTAGTTAGGTATTAGTTATAACCCTCTAGTCTATAATATTCTTATTAGCTCTATAATTAATAAGCATAGTACTAGTCTTCTAGTTACTTATAACCCGGACCTATATTATTATTTTAAAGCGATATAGCTAGTTGCTATCTTATTAAACTATCTATATAGTTACCTAGTTCTCCTCTAGTTATTCGCTAGGGCATAGTTTGCCTTCGTAGTATATATAGCTGTATTTCTTATAGTATAGGCACCTTAATAAGATATAGCTTTTCCTATTATAACTATAATAAATAGTTTCTCTCCTAGTATCCTATAATAAGTCCTTAGTAAGCTCCTAGTAAGTATTAGTATAGCTATAGTCCCCCCTTATAGTCTCAGTCTATTCCTCTGGATTAGTAGCTTAGCTCTCTAGTTATTATCCCTTATAGTTAGTCCTCTAGTCCCTTACTAGTAGCCTATATACTTATATATTAATTATAAGTTCGGCGTTCCTAGCCCTTGCGTTAAGTTCGAGCTGCGATTTTAGTAATCTATTTGCTATAATATAGTATTAGAGCTTAGGGTCTAACCTAGCTACTAAATTAGCTACCCGGATATCCTCTAGTTATTAGTCGGAGCTCTCTACCTCAATCCCTTTATAGTAATTAATAAAGTTTTAGTATAACTATCCTAGTTACTAGTAGGCTTATTTAAGCTAAGTTTATATACTAAGGATCCTAGACCTCTTATTAGCTATGCTATTAATTAACTAGTTCTCTATTATTATCTAAGTAATATTCTTTGCCTTATTATTATATCTAATAGAAAGGTATAAGGTCTATTGCTTTACTACTAATCCTTCTAGGCACCTAGTAGTATATAGCACCTTCTTAAGGTCTAAGGTAATCTAACCCTTTCTCGAATCGCATATCGAGGTTAAATATAAATTAATTATAGTTAATCTAAGTGCCCCCTTTATACCTAAGCATTAGGAGGTGCTTCCCCTAAAGTTCTAACTAGTGCTTCTTCGCCTCGGGGTTGCTACTAATAACTACCTAGTAGGTAGTAGGGTTATCTATTAGGATTAATAATTAGCTAGCTCTTAAGGCTTTAAGATATTCTTATTTATACTTTAGTTAACTCTTCTTTTCTTCCTCCTTAATAAGATAATCTAATTTAGCCTCTATTAATTAATTAACTAGTTCCTTACTAGTACTTTCTTTATTATTCTAATTAATAAGTATCTTATCCTGAGTTTAGCTATTTAGTAGCTCCTATCTAGTAGGGGATCTTACCTCCCTAGTAGACCTGCGGGTAGGTATTATTATTATACGTAGTACTACTCTAATAATCTATACCCCTATTAGCATAGGTAAGAGAGAAGAATGTATTATAAAATAGGTATAGTATAGAGTAAAAGAGTTAGTATAGATAGGTATAAAGTTATAATATTTATTCTTCTCTAACCCTCTAGTCTACTATATAAGGGTATATGAGGATTAGAGGATTTATATAGGGAGCTACCTAGTGCCCCTTACCTATAGACTTCCCTAGGATAGCCTATTACCCGGGGCGCTATTAGTATTCCCCTTCTATAGACTCCTAGCAGAGCCTGTTATCCGAGGCGCTACCTGGTATCCTCCTTCTATAGACCCCTATAGCGTAGTCCGGTAAGTCTAGTAAGTCCTTTCCCCTACGATCTCATCCAGGCTCGTGACATGTTAGTATAGCGAGCGACATAACCTAACGTCGTTACCTCTGCTAGTACTTTCTCTTCGGGAAACAAAGGCTATCCTGGGCAGGGCATTCGCAGAAGAATCTTTGCTAGTATGCCTTTAAGCTGGAACGGGTACAAGATATTAAAGCCGCCAAAGACCAGCGGAGGAGTCAAGGTGGCAGATATTGCGAGCACCTCTGTAATGAGGGATTGGACTTTCTGATACTGAGATGAGCGTCGAGCTTCCTTCGTTGCTTCCTCCAAGAGCGCATCGTTGCGATCCCATGCGAGGTTGTCGGGTTCTTGACGGGTTTCCATATCGAACTTGGTGCGATGACGAACGACTGTCATTGATGGAAGGAGGGAAAGGTGGACGGATCCGTCCGCGTGTAATGACTGCCCGCCTAGTGGATTGTGCACCAAAGTTGCGGGGTTCATCCGATGTGTACAACCACCTCTTCGTACCTCAGCTAATTAGCAGTGCCCAAACCTGCTGATGTTGGTACCGCCAGACTATTTATCAGCCGTGAGTAGTCTCTGTCGAGGATGCTGTTCGAATTCAGGTAGCCAACCTTCCTATTTGGCCAACGTTGCGAGGACATGTAATCTTCCCGACGTACACAGGCGAACTTCTTACAAATATTTCGACCAATTCATCATGTCTACCAACTGAGACAGCCGAGACGGCGAGGGGAAATACCAGGATGATATCGAAGATGTCAGGGTGGCCACTGCACACAACAGCAGAGAAAAACGCATGGAAGCTAAGAGGGAGCGGGAAAGAAAGGAGAAAGAAGAACAGAAAAGCAAGGAGGAGGAACAGAAAAGGGAAGATAAGAGATGGGCGGACATCAAGTAAGCTATATACAATGCTGACCACTCTAGCAGGGAGAAGAGGATGAAGAAATAAACACCCTTGGTTCATTCAAGTTCAAGTCTGAATCTCTCGAGTTTCCACAGCTGATGGGCCTTTTTTTTTTTTTTTTTTTTTTTTTTTTTTTTTGGGTGTGTGTGTGTGTGTGTGTGTGTGTGTGTGTGTATGTAGTGTCCCTCATTCCAAGTCACTTTACATAGTATGCCTAAACGCCTTGCGACCGTGCCTTTCTTACCTGTATCACATAGTTCTTCGAAATCTCCTTGATCTGATTGGTTCAAAAAGACGGCGAAGTAAGATCGTGGTGGTCGGATTGCAAGATTCCGGGCGTCTGGTTACAAACACGTCTATGCTGACTCCCATCTCAACTGAACGTGAAGAATGTCAAGCCAGCTTGCAGTCTCAACTCTAGAAACTTTGAGTCACTCATTAGTCTTAAGCTCGTGTCTCCTAGAAGGTTCAGGTCTTCGACGCAGACAACTTGAGAATGGCGAGTTGGCCGATCAATGGCCGAAAGAGATATTATGCCGGAGAAGGTAGGCTCGAACTCGAAGAACGCCGTCAGTCGGCGCAAGTCATATCACAAACCTGGAAAATTCATCGCCACCCTGCTCGCAAATGGCAGGTCGCTGTCAGAAAGTTGGACGGGCAATCTTGATTCTGCTGACAGCAAGACTTGGTCAATCGACGATGTTTCCTGCTCGCTTTGGGTGTTGCTACCGGTAAAGGAGGAACCATTGTTGCTGCCGTGGAGACCTGGGTGGCTAGGAGTGTGCCAGAAGAGCTGGAATTTCGAAGAAGGAGCAAGACACGCCCACGATTCCAGTGGCGCCGACAGCGCGGCTCGCGGATCTGTTTCCGACATGGCGATCAGGCTCTGGAGGCTCTCTGTCATTTTGTTCTTCAATTTAGAGAAAGAAACAAGAAACGCCCCATGTTTTTGAATAGATAAGTAGCAAAGAAAGCAAGCCGACTTGCTGCAACCTATGTAACGAGGAGCTGGTGTGAATTCATATTGCTCGTAGTGTAACAGAATCTGCACTTCAGCATGCACAGAACAGGAGTCGACAGAGCCTTTGGGCATAGTCGGCGGAGATGAGGACAAAGCGCCGCAACATACTACAATACGAAGCTTTCGTCACCAGCTTGGCCAAGTCTTTGCAAAAATGACGGTATCTGGCGATTTTGTCAATTTGCAGAACGGCTTTGCATCTTGCCTGGGAGAGGTTCTCGAGTACTGGCACGATTTGTACCTTGAGTGCGCGTCTGCTATCCCACTTATCCCTCAGCTTTTCTGCCCTTGAGGCGATAGAGGGACGGCCCGAAGCGCTAGGCCTTACGCAGGATGGAATGCGCACCTCGGGGCTTCTCCAAGACCACTGTACCAGACGCCTGGCTCACCAGCTGGTCAGACACTGCATTCGACTTGGGTGAACTGATATGGATACAACGTAGACACTCAGTCTTTGTGTGCTGTCTCAATACTGATTGGGTATGTAGGTGAGAACTTGGGCATATGGAATCGATCTGGGTATTTCGCTACATCAAGGAGTAAAATAGTGGTTTCATGGCGGATTTGATCACGGGGTTCAAGCGGATTCTAAGGGTTCGAGAGCCGGTGTTGCCCTTTTTGTATTGTGGCTAGCCATACGTGATGTTGCGGAATTACTACCAGCATCGTCTCTGACCTAGTGACTGCTCGTCCTGGTTTCTCAGGTCCTCCACCGTGGCTCACACACGTCGTGTCTGGGCCTACAAGTCCTCAATGCTTCGAAAAGATGCGGTACAACAGCTGTTTCGAGCTTTCAACATAGGGAAGTACTAAGGGGTCGATTTGACAAGTGTCGTACTGATTGATGTCCCTGGGCCTGGTATCCGTAGGGCAGGGGACGGTAACGGCCACTAGGGTCTAGATAGGTCGGAGGGCATAGTGGCATTCTGACAGGAGCCCCTAGAGACGCACAGTCAGGTTGGCCATGCGTCATATGCCAGAGTCAGATTGACCGTTGCGAAACTTGGGCAAGTCTAGGCTTGGCTGGGCAAGTCTCAGGACGCCTTTCTCGGAGTTATCGGGGTTGACAGGCAGGTTGTCTCATGTTTGAGGCGGGGACCGGTATGGGCCATGAGGGTTCTCGTTCGAAGAGCAGCATTGATAAAACTTGTGATTTTCGTGAGGCATATGAGCTGGAAATTGTTCCGAGCCTCTCACCAACGGCCGAGTCAAGTTGTGATGCCGCCGAGGCAAGCTCGGAGGTAGAGATGAGCCTCACCGAACCTAACCTCTTCTCGGTCTGCCTTGTGGCTCAGGGTCCTCTCGGTGTAGCCCGGGATACCCGTGCGGTGTCGGTGAAGGGCAGACCAGCCAATGGGCAATCGTACAATCGAAGCCGGCCGATCTACTGCGGTAGGGGCGCCCGCCTGAAGCTCCGACCACTTGGGCCCCACCCCACAGCGCCCCCGGTGCCTGGGAAGGAAGGAACTTCCGCATTGACGGATGTGTTCTCTCTTTCTTTTTTTTGCACAGGTGTGACTCTGTTTGGCTCCCGCTGCCGCCCGTTCCCCCCCCTCCACCCCGCTTTGCTGGACTCGGCCGCTGTTTTCTAGCATCTGCATGGATGTCAACAACTCGGCGTTC
This sequence comes from Colletotrichum sansevieriae, assembly GCA_026260285.1. NCBI lineage: Eukaryota > Fungi > Ascomycota > Sordariomycetes > Glomerellales > Glomerellaceae > Colletotrichum > Colletotrichum sansevieriae. Next base: position 7,834 of record JAOQIF010001089.1, read on the forward strand.
TTCTTTGTCAGCCCCTCTCCTCAACAATCGTCACATCCCGCCCTCGGCAACAGCTTCCCTTTCCTGGCTCCTTTACGTTTTCTCTTCCAGGAGGGGCCCGGATATGCCAAAGGGTTCCCTTTAGCCTCCACGACTCATGTCTCCAGGTGGGTAGAGAAGCCAGCCAAGAGCCCGGAGAGCCGTCGTCGCAGAGTTCGAGTTTCCATTTGTCAGCCCTCCCAAAGCCGCAGGCCACAGCCTGTCAAGCCACCCGAACTGTGTCACATTTCGAATCGAGTTCCTTAAACTTCACCTTCGCCGACCTCGCCCCCCGTTTCACTTCCCCGGGGAACGTCGAACTTCCTATTCATCCTGCGGCATCTCTCGCGCCATGGAGCTCTTCTCGCCAGCAAGCCAGCAGTCGAATCCTACGACACCGGCGCAAGCCATGAACGGCAACCCCCACCATTCGCCCGCCTCCCCGACCGCCGCTCACGACTTCCCCGCCCTCAATCGCCATGGCGCGACCTCAATACCTCCCGACCAACCCGTCGCCATGACGCCGTCCGGCGAGCCGGCCCTCAATCCGCGCAGCTGCGTAACCTGCCGCCGCAGAAAGGTCCGCTGCGACAAGCAGATGCCATGCAGCAACTGTCGCCGCGCCGTCATCCAATGCGTCTTTCCCGCCCCCGGCCGCGCTCCCCGTCGCCCACGCCCAAAGGACCCCAACGCCCCGCCGAAGAACTCGAGCGAGCGAGAGGTCGAGCTGATGAAGCGCTTGCGCAAGCTCGAAGGTATTGTGGAGGAGCTCAGCGGCCAGATCGAGGTTGAGAGCGGCACAGGGAGCAACGGTGGCCGCCAGAACTCGAGCACCGGCAACTCGCCCGAGACAGCGGGCAACGACTTGTCGTCCGAGAGAGCCGGTAGTGTGTTTAGCACCGGTGCGGCCATGGGTGCGCCCAAGGAGGCGGTTGCGCCGGCTCGGATGGGTACGGACCCCGAACCGAGGCGCCCGGCGGAGCTGAGGCAGTCGGGCGTCAGCAAGTCGTTTGGAAGGCTGGTGTTGCACGATAAGGGGAAGACGAGTCGCTACGTCAGCAGTGCCTTCTGGTCCAAGTTGAATGACGAGGTGAGTCACTGTCTGCGGTTTGGATATGCGTGCTGCTCAACTGACGGGGGCCGCGCCATAGATCGACGAGCTTCGAGAACAATCGCGCCAGTTCGAGGAGGAAAGTGACTACTCGGCCGACGAGGACACCCCCGACCATTCACCGCGGCAAGCCACTGACGCATCAACCGACCACCATGCTTTCATTCTGGGATACCGATCGTCCGATGTTGACTTGCGCAAGCTGCATCCCTTGCCGTCTCAAATACCCTTCATATGGCAGGTGTACCAAGAGAACGTGGAGCCACTGCTCAAGATCCTGCACGTACCGACGATGGAGAAGCTCATCCGTGTCATGCGACACAACTTGGAAGAGCTTACCGCTGGTAACGAGGCTCTGCTATTCTCCATCTACTACGCCGCCATTACGTCCATGGAAGATGAGGAGGTGAGTCATTTGGGTCCACCACTGGAGGCGTATCTGACTACTGTCCTAGGTCGAGAAGAACTTCGGATCCAAGAAGGAGGAGATGCTTTCGCAGTACCGTTTCGCCCTCGAACAGGCCCTAGCTAAAGCCAACTTCCTCAACACGTCGGATATCGTGGTGCTCCAAGCCTTTGTGCTGTTCCTCACCCTCGTGCGCCGACAAGACGACACCCGGTTCTGTTGGACGCTGACCGGCTTGGCAATCCGCATCGCCCAGGGATTGGGTATTCATCGCGACGGAACCAACTTCAACCTGGCGCCTTTCGAGACGGAAATGAGACGCCGCCTATGGTGGGCCATCTGCACTCTCGATCTGCGCTCCGCCGAAGAACTCGGCAGCGACCTCACTATAATCGACCGCTCCTTCGACACGGAGCTACCGTCCAACATCAACGATTCGGATATCGAGCCTGGCATGACGGAACCGCCCAAGCCTCGCCAGGGGAGAACAGATTGCGCAGTATCCTTGGTCCGCTACGAGATTTGCGCCTTATCCAGGAGACTGCACACCGTAGGGTCAGCCATGGCTGGCGTCTGTCCGCGCGACGCCTCCTCGTCTTTGGCAGAGCGGGAGCGAATGTTGATTGAAGTCTATGACCGAGTCGAGGAGAAGTTCTTGCAGCACTGCTTTACCGACGACGATGCCATATTCTGGATGGCTGGCATGATCGCTCGAGTGATCATGGCCAAGATGAGCCTGGTCATCTACCAGCCCATGCTATTCCCCGGCAACGGCCACGAGCTCTCTGGGGAGATCCGAGACAGGCTCTTTGTGTCGGCCATTGAGATTGTCGAATACAACTACATCCTGAATACCGACACACGCTGTAGGCAATGGCGGTGGCTGTTCCAGACATATCGACAGTGGCACGCCATTGCCTACGTCCTCATGGAGGCCGGACGACGTCCTTGGTCAGCAACCTCGGAGCGCGGATGGGAGGCGGTCAACAACACCATTCGGTTCGACAGGGATCCCAGCGAGATAGCGCGCATGGCCGACCACATGGCGGTATGGATGCCGTTGCGAAAGCTGAGCGCCAAGGCAACCAAGCATCGCGAGGCCGAGATCGCGCGTCTCCAAGCGGACCCTGAAGCGGCTCGTCAGCTCGACGTTGACGACCGCATGAACCCCATCCCAGCCCGGCTTGGTCCGGTGCCGGGCATGGAGGGCAAGCATCTCCAAATTCGCGCCCGTTGGCGGCAGCTGTGCGGCGTCAGTTCGGACGGGAACAGCCCGTTGTCGACGCCAACCGGCAAAGCACCGCCCAACCAAATGATGTCGAACCACGCACCTGTTTGCCGACCAGAAGCACCCGCGGCGGTTCATGCCCAGGATCCCCAAGAGAAGGGACCAGAGTCTCTTGACACGGTGATGATGTCCAGGAGTTTCAACTCTAGCGATGTGTGGGAATACATCTACCCCACGGCGCAGTCAATGGCTGCGGACCCGAACAATACGCTGTTTCCCCCAAGCGCCGCTCAACCACCCAGCCTGTCGCCCGGGCTTTCATCGCCGGCCGTCTCTAATAATACTCAAATAAGGGACGCGGAACGGAGGCAGCGACAGCAGGCTATCGCCGCAACGTCGCAACCCCAGATTGCGTCGCCGATGAGCGACAACCAGCCGCCGTGGCTGTGGTCTGACCCATTCACGTCGATCAACGACAGCTTCGACGACGTGCCGGTAGACGCGATGGATGTCAACATGGACAGCCTCGAGGCGTTCGATTGGAATAATTGGCAAGAGAGTGTCAAGGGCCTCGAAATGGACCCGGATAATATGCCGGCCAAGGGAGCCTGGTGATCCAGGGGGGGCTTGGAAGCTTTGAGATGTCGATAGCGTCCCCTCATGTAATGCTCTTGAAGGGCTGTGTAATGATACCCAATGTGTAGGTAGAGAGGTAATGATTGAATGACTAAACGTATCATTATTGTTATGCGCGGACGAACAGTTGTGCAACCAGCTAATGTCAACGCTGCTCAGCTGTACTCAGCCGGGCCAATTCACAACATCCTTCAGCATCGGTCTTCTTTATACACTTACTCACTACATGGCCGCCCAGGCCTTTCCCGAATACCACACGATCAGAAAGGACCTCACAGGCAGTCTAGAAACAAAAGAATTGGACGATCAGGGAATCGAACCCTGGACCACTCACATGCTAAGCGAGTATTATACCACTAAACCAATCGCCCAACCGACGTGATCTAGCCCGGACTTGAACCGGAGACCTTCAGTGAAGCCAGAGCGAGTGGAACGTTCGTGAGCAAATTCGAGCCGCACTGTTAGACTGACGTGATAACCAACTACACCACCAGACCATCTGTTGTGGTGGAGATGGGAAGCGCAGGATGACTTTGACGTCTGGTGGGAGAGGCGGAGCGGAGGCGTGCCCGCTTTAGGGCGGGACTCGGCATGGGGTTGGTGCTGCAGATGGATGTGGAAGAAGACGAAAGACTGAAATGTAAGATGATGAAAGTAGAAATGCCGATATGTTGAGTTTTGGAGTGTGAAGGAGGCTGCACTCACCCTGCATAGCCACAGGCAGAGAGTCTTACCGTTCCATTTTGCGTGAGGCGTTCCATTTTGCCGGCTCCCTGCAGATGCTGCGGCTAACCACCTGGGCGAGCTACAAGTAGGTGAGTTCTGCCGCAGCTTCAGGGTGCCACAGTGGCTTTTCAAAGAGGCCGACCCTGCTGTGACTCAGTCAAGCAGCCATTCTCACTCTCATCTCACGCCGTCGCTTTCATTTTTTGCGTTTTCACATAAATTCGAAAGGCGCAAGCGAATTGCATTCTCAGGCCCGAGGAAGCAGGAATCCATCATGTCTCCAACTCCCACCAATGCGTCCGCGAACCCGCGCGTGGGTGTCGCGGCGGTCATCCAGCGCAAAGACGGGCGGATCGTGGTCGGCAAACGGGAAAGCAGCCACGGAGCCGGTACGGGAACACCCTCCCTCACTTCCTCTCATCCCGGCGAGTCGTCGTCTCAATATCGGAGAATCTTGATCGTCTGCTTTCATTCATTTCTGACTCTTCGAGGAACAAGGAACCTGGCAACTCCCCGGCGGCCACCTCGAATTCAAGGAAGCCGTCTTGGACTGTGCCGAACGCGAGACGTTGGAAGAGACCGCGTTGGAAGTCAAGGGCGTCAAGATCGTCGGGGTCACGAATGACATTTTCGAGGACGCGGGCAAGCACTACGTTACACTTTTCGTAAAGTGTGAGATGCTGGATGAGTCGGCTGAGCCGAGGGTGAGTTACTTTCCTCCACTCCCCCGGGCTTCGGTGATGGACGCGCGCCTTTGACAAGAGTGAAAGGATTGACGATTCCCGCACAGAGCTTGGAGCCTGAAAAGTGTTCGGGTTGGCACTGGAAGACGTGGCAGGAAATCAGGGACATCAACGCGAAGTCGGTGGAAGGGGGCACGAAGCTGTTTACACCGCTTGCACACCTGGTTGAGGAGAACCCCGATGTCGAGAACGCGTGATCATGAGCGTGCGGGAGTGGAATAAAGGTTACCAAGGCCGGTATTTTACATTGTATATCATAAACGCCACGTGTGGTAAGCGTCGCATCCATAGACTTTCTTCCAATTCAAAGACCGACGAGCTCTAGCTCTAGGATCTATTTCACCCGGGGTAAAGCTATTCCCCCCAGTTCCGTGGTTCGACATCCTTGTCGCTCAAACGAGAAGAAGTCTCCTTCTTCAGCCGTTCGGGCACATTTCAAGACCGCTTTTCCTGTTCCAGAACATCATCTGTGTTCTTCGCCGCATTCCCCTCGAGCTATCCCCTCCCGTCAGCAATTTTACTTCGCAAGGACATCGTCCCGCGTGAACCACTTACACCAATGAGCATCCGCTTATCCCCGGGCACAATCATCTCAAAAGAGTCGTTGATGACCCCGTACTCGAAATACCCAAGCCTCGCAATGGGGTTCGTCTTGCGCACGTCGATCTTGCCGTCCGTCAACACGCCCTCGTCCACGTGGACCCCGACGACCTTGCCGAAAACGACGTCCACGGTGCCCATCGGGCCCTTGCCGGGGAGCCTCACCGTCTGGACGTACTCGCACTCGAAGCGCACCGGCGAAGCGGCCACCATCGGCACGGAGGTCTTGAGGCCCCTGGACCACGTCTTCTCGAGCCCGGCGCGCTCGAACTCGTCCTCGTCGGGGCCGATGGCCTCCGCGGTGGCGTTGACGCTTTCGCGCAGGGCGTAGGTGCAGAGCTGCCAGCAGAAGACGCCCGTGGACTCGACGTTGTTGACGGTGTCCTTGCGGGCGGTCCCGGTCGCGGCCGAGGAGGCGACGAAGGACTCGAGGGTCTGGTTGGCGCTGAACATGACCATCGGAGGGTCGAAGGTGACGTTGGTGAACTGGCTGTACGGGGCCAGGTTGTGCGCGCCGTGGGGAGACGTCGTGGAGATCCAGCCGATCGCCCGGGGTACCACGCATGCCTGCACATGGTGTTTGTTAAGTCTTCAGTCAGGTATGCATGGAGCGGAGGTGGCCACCTTGAAAGGATCGTAGGGGAGGCCGTGGTCGGTTACGCCGGGTTTGTAATACATGTTCGTTGTTGAGCAGTTGCGATCTTTTAGCTGTTCTTCGATATTCGCCTAGGGATGTATTTGGGAGGGTTTCTTGGCAGGCACGCGTACATGTGTGTATGGTGTCCCAGTACCTGAGCCCGAAGGTCCTCCTCTGAAGTCCCGTTGCACTGATTCAGAGTTGGATTACGTCACTCACCAGCACGATCGGGCAGTTCGCAGGACCTCGTTGTCGGCGCTTTCGGGGACTCGGTCGCCATATCGCGAACTCACTTGATTTTGACTGGTTCAATAATCCATGGGTCTGGAGGCGGATTCCCTCATCTTTCTTGCATGAGACTCAACATGCGGTGAGCGGAGTGATAGGCACCACGCATGGCGCGAAATTCATACTCCATTATGTGTGAGGATCCCGGCTCCGAGTCCGCACATGCCAAAGGTTGAGACGCATCACGGTGAGCGACATCACAATGACCGTCACGGAGCGAGGTGAGCGAGGTGAGATTTCTTATGCATTCCCACATACCGAGAATTCCGGGATACGTTCCCTTCAAGCTACGAACAAACAATCCCAGGACTGGACTCCCAGGTTGCAATAGACTACACTTCAATCAATCCGTCACGCAATCGATTCCATCAACTATGTGATCGATTCGTTGTGGTTTGGAGCACAGAACACGGCATGGTGGGTTGCATGGAAGTCATGTAGATGCGAGATAATGGCTATGATCGACTTGGCGATCAGAGTGGACAACAGTGAACAACGATCTCGCCGAGATCAACTCAACCCTCGACGCGAACATGTCTTGTATCAAAATGGTCAGAAAAGGCACCGAGGATAAGAGCCTACAGTGCCACTGATTGCCCACTTCAAGGCAGTAACACATGGCCATCTGCGGGGTAAGACATGACGGAAGAAGGTATCAGAATCGGATGCGATACCCGACGCGGCGTCATCCGGGCCCCTCGCCGCTTTCACGACCAGGCATAATAACCCAAAGCCCGACGCCGGCGTTGATAACTACCCTCATTCAAGAGTCAGAAGATATCGACTAGACGCACCAGAGCTTCAGTGTACCATCAGCCCAAGAATGATTGAAATCAAGCAATATCACCTGTTCCCGACGGACCTGGTCCCGAACTCGCCACGGCCCCTCCTCCACTACAAGAACGTCCTCCCCAGGAACCCGACGACGTCACACTGCTCCGCGGGAGAGGTCTGGGACAGATTCACCAGCAACGGGTGGGCCGTGCAGTGGATCTTCCGCTACGGCCCGACGCAGCTCTCCCACTTCCACTCAAAGGCCCACGAGTGCATGGCCGTCCTCTCCGGCGCGGCGACGATCCGCTTCGGGGTGGCGGACACATCCGAGGACCTCGACCAGAACACCTACGAGTCGGCGTGGGAGGCGGGCGGGGTAGAGGTGCAGGCACGGGCGGGCGACGTCTTCGTCATTCCCGCCGGGGTCGCGCACAAGACGTACGACACGAGGCCCGAGGCCGAATTCGGCCTGCTGAGCCCGGGGCGCGGTCACGGCATCGAGGCCGATGATCCGCGGCATGCGCTGAACAAGATCGAGCTGTCGGGGTACACGATGATGGGGGCTTACTGCGGCGGAGAGTGGGACTTTGTGCTTGGAGGCGGCGACTTTGAGAAGGTCTGGAGCGTGCCGAAACCGAAGTACGACCCTGTTTTGGGGGACGCGGAGAATGGGCTTCGGAGGACGTGGAAGGGAGACGGCGGAGCCCAGAATGAAATTGAGTTGAAGCTCTGACGTTGAGACTCGAACTGTAACGGAAGATATTTGTGAGGTCGGCTTTTTGAATTACACGATCGGTTGGATACCATGAGTGGGAGTAGTGCCAGTACCTGAGTCAGTCGTCAGTCCAGCTGCCATGATCTGGTGAAAGTCGTTCAGGATCACCGGGCACCCATAGTTTCCCGACCATCAATACTTGAATCTTTTGGGTGTTTCACAGGACAAACCCCGGGTAGCTCATCGTGAAAACATCGACGCTTGCTGGATAACCCAAAAAGTTTAAGACTGACCTCTGACCAGCCGGCCAACAACGAAAATGCCGGACACACTCCACGTGAAGTTTAGCTGGCGCTTTCTCCAAATCCAGTGAAACCCACTGCAAACACTGCCTAACCGGGCTAAAGCGAAGGGGTAGATCATCGGTGTCCTCGATCCCTGCGTCCCCGAGCTTCCCCAACAACACCTAAACTTCTCCCCGGAATACATATTTCCTTCCTCCGGCCATAACACTCTCAACGGAGCTTGTGGAGTTTCACGATGCTCTCCATCACATGCCTCCCTCCTCGATCTCACATCTCACAATGACATCGGCACGTCCACGTTCAGCCCCTCCACCGACGGAGACCGAGCCTCTGCTCGACCATGCGGCTGGACCGCGCGAAGCTGAGAACGGAGCACCGAACGGCGGCGACACGGACGCCAGCACCGCTCCGAACAGCGCCGAAGACCACGCCGACAACACGGCGCTCAGAGTCGCGGCAGCTACTTGGTCCTTTGTAGTCGTCGGATTGTTCACGTCAACCACCGGCGTCATCATTCCCCACCTCGAGGCGTCGTACCGGCTCACCGACGTCCAAGTATCCGCCATCTTCCTGGTTCTGCCCGTCGGCTACATCGTAGCGTCTTACTTCAATCATGCGGTTCACGAGAATCTCGGTCAGCGGGGGATCGCGGTTGTTGGTCCGCTGTGCCATCTCGTCTACGCCATCACGGCCGCTAGCCGCCCTCCCTTCCCCGTTTTGCTGATGGGAGCTGCCGTCGGCGCGTTCGGGATCGGTTTGATCGACGGTTCTTGGTGTGCTTGGGTCGCTGGCTTGAACAAGGCAAACACCGTGTCAGGGCTGTTGCATGGCTCGTTCTCAACTGGTGCCGCGATTTGCCCGTACCTTGCCGGCTTGATGCTTTCCGAGAGCGGTGATCTATGGTGCCAGTGGTTTTACGTCCTGGTACGTTTGATCAAGTAAATCCTCAAGATTCTCGAGGCTCGCAGATGCTGACAACATGCAAAGGCGGTGGCAGCAGTAGTCGAAGCACTGTTTCTTTCATGGTCGTTCCGCCATGAAAACGCTGATAAATATCACAAGAGCGGACTGCATCGAGATCTCGCCGGCGGTCCAGCAGCCAAAAGCGCCATTTTCCGGTACAGCGCGACATGGACTTACGCCATATATCTCTTGATATATGTCGGAGCCGAGTGCACGATATCCGGCTGGATCGTGGCTTTCATGCTCCGTGTCCGGCACGCGAGCACCTACGCCTCGAGCATCTGCTCCTCGGGGTTCTGGGCCGGCATGGCGGCGGGGCGACTGATGCTGGGAGTGGCGACGGACAAGCTGGGCGTCAGGCGGGCTGTCGTCGTCTATCTCATCTTGGCACCCATTCTCACGGCGCTCTTCATCGCCGTTCGTGTCCTGTGGTTTTCCGTCTTCTCCATGGCGTTGCTCGGGTTCGTGATGGGACCCCTGTTCCCTTCGTGTGTAGTTCAACTGGTCGAGTTGCTGCCGAAGGAGCTTCACGTCGCCTCTGTTTCGTTCGTGGCTTCGCTCGGACAGGTTGGCGGTGCACTCCTCCCGTACTTTCTTGGAGCAATCACGTCAGTCACGGGTCTGGAGGTCTTCCAGTACATGCTGCTCGTGCAATTCGCTCTCTTGTTGGTTATTTGGGTCGCTTCATTCAGACTATCAAGGGAGAAGGATACAGAAGAGGGATCAGCAGAGCATTCGCACCAAGGTTAACGGCGTCGGATCCATTCATGATTCGACACATGCTAGAGATATTTCTTCTACTTAGAATAGACGAGATCCGGCCGTCCCGGAGTCCTTGTTTCCGTTAATGAAACCATGTTGGAGACCAAGGAAGTCCGAAAACTGAGCTTACGAGAAGCGGCGGAGGGGTGGAACGAACGAGACGAAATGCTGGCCGAGCTAGGGCTGGCGAGCGATATTGTGACGGAGAGAGGCTTGGCCAAACGCTCGGGATGAAGCCGACTAGGTCACGCGATGATTTCAGAGCAAGTTTCCGTGGTGAGTTTGAGGTTATCGCCAGGGAGTTGAAGGAAAGGACCCGGGACTAGAGGGAAATATTAGGAAGGAAAGCGGCCGCTCAGACTGACTAGGTGATCATTGGAAAGCCGTAGCAAGGACGCACGCTAGCACAAAGAATGTAGGATTAGCTCCACTGCTGTGATAAGATGGAAGCCAAAACTATTTAGTTATTTCACTTATTGCTCAGTCCATGGTGTGTTCTCGCAAAATATTGACTGAGTTCCGAAATGGATGATACTATGATAAGCACCGGTATTAGTAAAGTGGAATGACGGTCTCGTGCAACGTGCAAGAAAATAAAGAAACCTATGAGTAAATGTAGCAGTACGGCCCAGCCAGGGTGTCCAACAGGCTTCCGAGAGATGCGGATTCTACGCCCAGGAAAGGTCAGTCGATAACATTTCCCAGCTCAAATTCCATACCGCCCGGCGGGCTATTTCAAACGTAACCGTGCCTGAAATTGTTTTGGCCTGGTCAAGGTGAAGAGCTTGCCATAGTCCGTACATTCGGTCGACATGGTGTGTGCAGGGAAAATACGGGGTCGACACGGGGTACAAATCTGAGTTAGAACCGGAGATAGAGCCGATGAGCTGCCTCTGAGGTGGGCTCGTATTCGACCAAACAGGAACAAAGCGCTTTATTCTTGATACGGAACGATTCAAAATATTTGCCGAAACATTATTAGCAATATTCTGTCTTGGTCCAACTCTCATGATTGAAAGTGAGATAAGGCACATGGGTCGCTGCCAGTCCCCACTCGATACTAGAGAAGCGAACCCACAGCTTGCGTGATGATATGTATAGACCATTCAGTAAGCTTAAACCTGCGGGACCCGTTCGCTTGCCAACCCAGTTTTCGGCTCTGCATAAGGACGCGTCACTATCAAAGTACCGGTAGCATAAAGTTCTTGTGACAGATCTAGCCACGGGCATGAATGAGTCGCTATGGAATCAGTGGGGTTCAGTCCCATCGCAACAACAAGTCAGTACACCACTCTGTCTTCCCTAGCTAATTCACTATCAGACCGCCGTCCGACATCCGGCCATGGCTTCATCAACGTGCCCTGCTGCTGGGTCTCGTCGTCTTCGGCCCACCAAAACTCCGTCTTTTCTGTATGCCGGGCTACAACGGAATACAGTCATGCGAGCTTCTTATCTCTGAGCCCCTCCTTCGGGAACGGACCGTCGTTGAGGGAACCTCAAATCGATCGCCTCGGAGCTTGCTGCTGAGATAACCCAACTCGGTGGGATTCGAGCGGCCGGTCGAACCAGGGATCGCGTGGACGTCGTTGCTCCCGAGGAAATGGACCCATATTGATCGTGACAGGGCCAAGGTTGCAGCAATGATACAGAGAAAGAGCTCAAGGTTCGATCAGATTCCAGCAATACAATGTGCCCCTGGTACAACTGTCAATTATGTATTTGCATAATATCCAGAATAACTTACAGCTGAGGTCCACCGTCCGTGGTGGGGATTCCTCAAGATGCAGCTCTTGCAATGCCGAAGCTCGTCGCACTGAGTTTCGGTCAGCTAAATTTCGATCTTCTGCGGTGGGAAGCCACATTGACAGTTTATTTACAGCGTACTGACCCATATCAAGCAACAGACGGATACGTTCGTTTGTCTAGGAATCTTGATCTTCCAAACTGCAGCGAGGGGTATTAGTGAACAGATCAGATCCGTCGAAACTGAATAGGATATCGTTTGTTATAGTTAGCGGTGAGAAGTTCGAGCTGTCCAAATCATACCCCTTGTATTCCGTCCGAAGCGTTTTGCGGCGTTGACCTGGGCTGCCTAGCACATGGAAGGGACATACCAATAGTGGCATGAATGGACTACGTGTGCAAGTTATATTGGAAACCACCGACATGGGAGTTTGCAGACTTTGATCTGGAGATAAAATCAGAAGCTCTTCTTCGATCGAGAGTGTACTAGCCAGGGCAAAGCAAATCGGTCTTTCAATTATGTTGAACGTGCATCACTCACAATCAATGGGTCACATCGATAACGGCCATGCAACCGCATGTTTGGAGGCAGAAGTTGGCATCCTGTTCCTGTCTTCATGACGGCCCAAACCGTCTCCTTTTCATGAATACAACTCGTTCGCTAAGTCAATAAGAGCCCGCAAACAGACTTCAGTCTCAACCTTCGCCTGTTAAGCCAATGGACTAAATAGTCAGGAGAATCTGGTCATCGTTGGGGAACACCCACCTCTAACTAACATCCAAAAAAAGACAATCTTCACGAAGCCAGAGAAGTCAGCGTTATGGACCCGGTCCAAGTTCTTCAGCACAGCCGACGTCCCACCTCTCCACGCCATCTTGGCGCATTTCGTTGCAAGACTCGCAAGAACAAAACCCGAACATCCATAGGCAGAAGCTCTTCCCGCCGCTACTGCTCTCGCTGCCGGTGTGGAGTTCGCGTTTGGGGGCACGACCGGGGTAAACTGCCGAATCCTTGCCCCAACGGCCGACACCAGTGCCCCTCTTCTCCTCTTCTTTCTGATGTTCATAGAGCTGAGAAGACCGACGGATTGGACCCTGCAGGCGTCCAAGGTTCCGAGTGGTGTCCAATCTCTGCGGAGGTTTCTCTAGCGATGAAATCTCACCTCGCGTTGAATCCACCCGGGAATGAACCAGACCGTCCACCTCCAATTCGCTCCATGCTTCCCCCACCGAAGCCTAAGATGCCCTGCTCTCCCAAGGCTCAATTGCTTACGATGGGCCAATGTGGTTGTTGAAGTGGCAAATGGAATCGGTTTATAGGGCATCGACTCGTCATGGGCACCCCAGGAACACTTATACAAAAGGTCAGCGGAAGCTTTTCGGAAGCAACCGTAGGAACCTAACGGCCTCGCGTTCTAAATGACTCAAGGACCATCCATCTAGACTTGTGTTGGGCAGTTCGAGATCGTCGTCGACATCATTTCCCGCGACGTGAGCGCCGCCCTCTGATCCGACGAAGGTATGTCTGTCTCAGATTCACAGCCCTACCCGCCGCGGCCTGGACGATGACTCGCGTGAACCACGGGTACGGCATCGCAACTCACACGGCGCACAGATTTCTTAATTTCAGCCATGGGAATCATGCTCCCTGTCGTCCTGCTTACGTCCCTGCTGGCTACCGTCACATCCGCGGCGCCCAGCCAGCCAGCCGCGAAGACTTATAACTACGTACGTGCGGAATGATCTGGACTCCAGAGATGCTGAGCTGGCAAGCTAATGGAACCCTCAAGATTGTTGTTGGAGGTGCCACAGCAGGCCTCGCCCTATCAACCCGGCTGAGCCAAGGACTGCCCAATGCCACGATCCTCGTCATCGAGGCAGGAGAGGCGGGCTTAGGTGACGAGCGTATCGAGATTCCCGGCCGCAGAGGCTCGACTTTCAACACGAAATACGACTGCAACCTGACGACAGTGCCTCAGGAGGGTTCCGACGGACGCGTCTGGGTTCAGACTAGAGGACACGTTCTTGGCGGCAGCTCGGCGCTTAACCTCTTTTCTTACGACCGAGCGTAGGCTCACGAATACGACAGATAGGAGGAGTTAGGGAACCCTGGGTGGAACTGGGATTCCATGCGCGCTGCCATGATGAAGTCTGAGAACTTCACTTCCGCCAACACAAAGTACTACATCGGAAACGAGGGCGTGGGAGACTCGGGCCCCATCAAAGCTTTGATAAACCGGCTCATCCCTGAACACCAGGCTGGGCTGATTCCCGTCATGAACAGCCTTGGTATTGACACCAACTTGGAGTCGCTGAATGGCAAACCTCTCGGTGTTTTGTACTCGCCGAACAGTATCGAGCTATCACACTATAACCGATCATATAGCGCTACTTCTTACCTGCCGCTCGCCGGAACTAATCATTACGTGTTGACTGAGTCCAAAGTGGCAAAGGTCAACCTCGAATCTGCCTCGGACGGAGACCAGTGTGCCACAGGGGTTACTCACATTGATGGTACGGTTCTGACCGCCCGTCGTGAGGTGATTGTTTCTGGGGGCAGCCTCCTTAGCCCATCGGTGCTTGAGAACTCGGGCATTGGCAACGCCGAGGTGCTTTCAGCCGCTGGGATCAAGAAAATTATAGATCTCCCCGGAGTCGGCGAGAACCTTCACGAACTGGAAGCAGGTACTCGGTGACGACGGCGAGGCCGACCTTCTGGCGCTGGCACGCGAGGCCGTTGGTGCTTCGGACCATCCGGTCGAGAAGAAGAAGCTGCAGTAGCTCAAGGACACCTCTGTGCCGCAGCTAGAGATCCTCTTTAGTGACGGTTACAACGGTGTCAAGGGATACCTAGCATAGAGAAGTGAAGGATATGGAAAGGATTATGTGACCCTCCTCGCGGCTATCATGCAACCCCTGAGCCGTGGCAACGTTCACATTAACCCATCCGACCCTCTTGGACCCCCTTTGACTGACCCCAAGTACCTCTCGCACGAGTACGACTTGCAAGCTGCTATTCAAGCAGTCAAGAAGTGCCGCCAAGTTGCCCTCACTGAGCCTCTGAGGTCGACCTGGGTCTCTGAATACGAGCCTGGTTTGAAGACAACATCCGATGCGCAGTGGAGGGACTTTGCCCTAAAGACAACCTTGTCCATCTACCACCCTGTCGGCTCTTGTGCCATGCTGCCCAAGGAATATGGTGGTGTCGTCGACCCTACTCTTAAGGTTTATGGGACGAACAACCTTCGTGTTGTTGATGCCAGCATCGTGCCTGTCTTGATCTCAGCGCACATGCAGACCGCCGAGTACGGTATCGCAGAGAGAGCTGCCGAGATCATTATCGAAGAGGCCGCGGCATGAGAGTGAATGAACACGAGAACACGGTGCATGCACATAACCGAGACGAATTCGAAATAGAACTTATGATTACGCCTGGACTATTCTCATTGGCTTTGCTCATCATGGCCGATATAACCACGTTGCTCCGACACTTCTTACTTGAGTGTAGCCGTGGCTCATCTCCGACCTTTCTTCCACTCAGCCAACCATGCCTTCACAAATTCCACTTCAAAAGCTTGTGCCTTCTTCACTGGATCTGGCGGGAGCTCTGCCGTGGTTTCGTTTTTGAACAGTCCGTTCTCGTCCCAGTGATGAACCGCACCTCCCCCAATGACGAGATTCGGCTCCTCGGTCGTTGACTCCGGCCGCGGCAATCCGATTTTATTAGGGGTAGCCTGTCGCCATGGGTCCGACTCGCCGTCGATGATTGCCACCCGAGGATAGCTGAAATTATACCCTCCATATTTGTTGATGGCATCTACATCTGGTAGGGTCGTGATGTTGAACGCCTTGCGACAGATGATAGTCAAGTATTCAATGTCGATAGTGCGCGATATCAGCGGGAGCTGAGTCTCTGGAACGCCAGAACCAGTCTGCAGGAAGCCCCATCTGCATATCTCCTGTCAGATGAATTCACCTCTGTCTTGTTGATTCCAGACTTACTGTGAGCACCATTGGTAGGGCCAAAGACGCCAGGTCTGACCGAGGTCGTCTGCCTCGAAAAACTGATCGGGGCCAGGGCCGAAACACGCGTCTTGCGTCCGGTAACGGCTACACTGAGAGACAGTGGTGAAGTTTACATAGCCAATGTAATTCTTGAAGGGCGTGACCAGTTCCTCGACCTCAGCTTTGTAACCGCCGATGGTGAGTAGTTCGCGAACAGTATTGTCGAGACCTTCAGTGTCGGGCCAAATCACCTCATCCGAGGTCATGTTGCCACAATATCGGAGGAAGGCTCGGTTGTCAAGAGCGGGATCCCAGTTGCGGCCCTGAAGACTAGCGATTCCGCCTTGGATGGCATTTCCAAAGTCGGCACTCTTAGTAACATTCTCCAGTCCGAAAGCTGTTTTCAATAGAACGATGTCATCTTCGGTGGTATTGCCTTTTTGAAGTAAGATGTTGTCAACGACGTGAGTGAGCTTCTGGGTGGCTTCGGCGCACCCAGCAGGGGCGTATAGCTAGAAGAACATCAGTAAACCATGGCCTTTAATCCCGCGTCATGGTCAGCCGAAAGGCTTATGGACTCACCCTCGCTGCTTCATAGTACTCCCAGAAGTCAACCACGGCGGCTGTCACGCCAGATGACGAGATTGCACCCAAGAAAGTCTCTGGATACAGCTTGCGGAGGAATGCGGCAAAGGCGCCGGCGTAAGAACCACCATAGACAATCCACGGGGTCTCGGGAGCCGTCAAACTAAGATTCGCAAGTTTGCCGGGGAACACAATGTTCCGGGCGAAGTAGGCAGTATCAGCAAGGGCTTGGTCTGTCGTGAGAAATCTGAGGTTCTCGGTGCTGAAGTCCGGAGTAGGAACGCTGCGCCCGTAGTAGCGATGCTCCAGAACGACACCGACTCCATTCGTGGCCTCTGCTAAAATAGCGACGATTCCCTTCTGCAAGAAGCTCAGCCGAGCGAAACCGCTCGCCTCACCCGCCGCCAGCGCTATGACGGGACCGCCGGGCTTGTAGAACCGGTCATCGTACCAGTACCATAGGGGAAACTTTGCATCAGAGTGAGGTTCGTAGAGCGAGTCATTGTGAAAATGATCGACAGGAACCGACAGGTTGTAGGCCCGATAGAGAATCGCGGGATCCGGAGCGCCCGCGCCAGCGAGCCGGAGTGTCGCCGGCGCCGCGACTTCGGGGCCGGATTCCCGGTGGAATTGCTTCCACATTTCCGCGAGTCCGAGTTGGGGCCCAAGAGCGGCCGAAATCCGGACAAAGCAAATAAGGCCGGCGGCCAACCATGATGGAGCCATTGCAGCGCTCAACCCGACCGACAAAGTCTGGGGTTGACTATGGGACGAAGGCTGCCGTTCCCAGACGGCGGCCAGGAGGGCGCGCCTTTATTTGAGCTCCTGTTTCTTCGCTCCAGCCATTCGCGCAAATTGCAGATGTTCCCCGTGGATTCCGCAGCGTTGCACGCACAGCCAGGGCTTTGCTGGCTTTCGCTAGGCAAATGCAACCTCATCTATCGCATTGTTTGTCATGCTCAGTCCCACCAACCTATCAACAGAGTTTTGCAATTTCGACCTTCCCGAAATGCACAAACTCACGCGCGAGATGGACCGAGCCAAGACTAGCCACCAGAACTCCGACGTCATGGATTATATTACATGATTTGGTCGCGCAAAAGTCGTGGGCGGGATCTGCGCGCCCGCAAGCTGAGTATGTGAGCAAGGACTTTGGCGCACGAAGCTAGCATATTTACCGGTGATATTCCCCAGGTTTGCGGTCGACCTTCACGCCGAGGCCCTTCAACCTCGAAACTTCACAGAAACGAAGTCACTTATTCAGCTGCTTCGTGTTGCGTGCACCTTCGGGCCTTCTATCACGTAGTAATACGTAGAGATGTGAGGTGTGGCGCAGCATTAAAAATCTATCGCTACGCGACATCTATGAGAACTACACATGTAGAAAACCTGTACTATGGGCTGCTTGACTGCACGACTCACTGCATGTTTCTGATGAAGGTTATGTTACCGAATACCTTCCGTCCCCTTACTCTTGCTAGGCGTAGTTAGAGATTCAGCAGAGTGGGCTGTTTGATTTAAGCCACGAACATTCAGGCCTCAATAGAATAGGCACCAGGAAAATGTGCAGAGAGCACTTGTTCCCCATCGTTTCGACTGAGCATACTGGGTCGCCGATCGAAGAGCGCAGTTCAAAGATGGCATCGCCCCCATTGCTTCCCCAGAGCAAAACCACTTAGCCGGATATTTCGGTGCCAGAAAAATTCGCTGCAAGCAATTCATCTCCCTCCGACTCCTGCGCCTACAGCATGGTTCACTATCGTCTCATCTCGCCTTACAGGACAAAAGATTGGGACTGGCGACCAGAAATACCAACTCACCGGCCTACCCCGAACTCTATCTTGCCAGTTCGTCTCATCATGATATTTCTGCATAAAACTAAGCGTAGCTTCGAAGTAAATTCGACAATTGTTGCGGGATGCAACTTCGCTATTCAAATCATGATAATACGCGAAAAGTATTTACATAAGTCTCGTAAATAGATGCGACTTGATTGAGATGTCAGAGTAAGGTCTACCTCAGTACACAAAATATCGATCTGTTGCCTGTTATTACCACGCCCATTAGTCTTATCAATCTCCTTCCATTCAGCCCCTTGCCCGGATTGTAACCCACCAACTTCCGCTATGCGCTCATTCGCCATCTTCGTTGCCGCACTCGTTTCTGTGGCAGCTAGACTTCAGCTCTTACTGCTGTGGCAAGTCTGCGCCCCTAACGACCGGTGATACTAACTGAGCTCTGAACGCGGAAAACGGCCGCACCGCTGAGTTGGGCTTTGCGGATGGTGCCAATCAATGATCTGGAGTGGGAATGTGCACATTTGGCCGAGACACGCCTATGGCTTGTGGGAAAAACACCACTACTCGTAACTCAGAACGTGCTGCAACGCAACTCAAGAAGGGTCACATGTCATGCGATGATTCCCTGTATATGGAGGCAAACCTTTGGGTGTGCTCAATTTGAGGAAATTGTTAGTCAACCCGCTTCGAATCCCTCCTTGTCATGTCGAAACTATCCTGGCTAAGATGGGTTGATTTAAGAGCCGCAATAAATTGACAGATTCCAAGTCGGTAACGATTACTCGGAAAGGGTGGGCGTACTAGGGTTTTGATATTCGCTCGATTTGAAGAGGCTTTCGGGGGGGGGGGGGGGGGGGGGGGGGGGGGGTGGGTGAT
>JAOQIF010000109.1:0-114666 GCA_026260285.1 Colletotrichum sansevieriae
TAAATAAATTAAGCTAGGTCGAGCTATATTACCTAATTATCCTAGTTAATATTATAGAAAGCTTATAAAAAGTGCTTAATACTCTGATTTTAGCGTTCTATTTAGCTATCGGTTTAGGGGTAAAAGGCAGTACTAAGTTTCCTCCTAATAACTAGTAAGTAGTATACTTTAGCCTAAAAATTGCTAGTAAATAGCAATCCTTAGTTAGATATAATAGCTTCTAGGAGCCCGAATATAAGGAAAATATATTTAGTAAGTAATATAGCTAACCTATTAGCTATAAGTAACTCCCTAGTAGGGATATATAGGGAGTATTTTATAAATCGGTTAATAACAATAAGAATACTATTATAAAGCTTATTCCCCGCTATATAGGATAGCGGCAATTTGGTGATAAAGTCGATCGATATTTATTAAAAGGGTCGGGTAGGTACTAGTAGGGGTGCAAGTTCGCTATATAGGAGGTGGTATCTCGGTTTCATATGCTAATACGTTATATATATCTTAATATATTCCTTTATATCACTCTTTTACAAATTCTAGAAAAATAACTTCCTAATCCTCTTTAGTATCTTAATAACCCCCTAGTAACCTCTGGATAGTTCGTTATAGAACGCTCTAAGGACTTCTTTCTGAAGCGGGTAGTTATTAGGAATATATAAGCCCTTATAATATTATAGGGTACTAGTATTATCTAGTAACTACCTTATCCCTCGTTATGCCTACTCCTTATTAATATAAAAGGGGTCTTTTTATTAGGCTATCTTAACTTAGTCCTAAAGCGAAGGTATAAATTATTTAGGGAAGGTATTTAATAGTTAAGCGCCTTATTATCACCTAGTACCTACCCTCTAGATAGTAGGTTAGTTAAACTATTATAAAAAGTCCTATAGGAGCGAATCTCTAGCTTCCTCAATCTCTATATCCTCAGGGGTATAGTTAGGTCTTCGTAAGAGGCTATTAGCTAGGTTATAGCGACCTAGCTAGTACTCGATTTCGAAGTCGAATATCGATAGGTCCTATAGTAGCTATACCTAATAGCTATTAAGCGTCTTCTTATTAGCGAGGTACTAATAACCTAGGTAGTTAGTAATAAACTAGATATAGTACTAAGAGTAAAGCAAATAGTGCTGCTACCTCACTGCTGCCTCCCTAATAGCTAGTAGCTCTGCTTCTAGCGTACTATACTATAGTTATACACCCTTAAGCTTCTGAGATATAAACGCTACTAGTCTCTATACGTCGCCCTCTAGCTAGCTTAATATCGCCCCTATTATAAAGTCTAATATATCGGTTTTAATGCAAATTAGGAGCATAGGGTCGAAGTATTATAAAATAGGTGCCTCTATAAATAAAGCGCGGAGCTAATAGAAGGTAACTAGTGCCTTACTAGTTATAACTAGTTATCCTTTAGCTATATTAGTAAGTTAGTTAGTAAGCAGGCTATAGATTTTGGAGTAATTCTTAATAAACCTCCTATAAAACCCTATAAATCCTAGAAACTACTAAATTTATTATATTATAGTAGGTATTAGCTACTTAGCGATTGCCTAGACCCTCTCCTATTCTATAGTAATACTATCTAGTAAAACCACGAACCTAAGAAAGTCGATCTATTCCTTATGGAATTCGCACTTATTAGGGTTCGCATAGAGGCTATTAGCTTCTAACCGGGTGAGTACCTGCCTCACCGCCTCTATATACGAGTCTATATCATTAGTAAATATCAAAATATCATCTAAATAAATAATATAAATAACGTTAACTAGGCCTATAAGTAACTCGTTAATAAATATCTAGAAGGTAGCGGGTATATTAATAAGCCTAAATAGCATAATACAATATTTATAGTAACTATATTATATGCGGAATGCCGTCTTCTACTTATCTCCCTCTTAGATCCTCACCTAGTAGTAGGTATCTTTAAGGTCGAGCTTTATAAAGTACTTTGCTTAGGAGAGCTGATTAAGGATTTTATTAATTAAGGGGAGAGGGGTGTAGTTCTTAGTAGTTACCTAGTTAAGTCTTTAGTAGTCTATATATAACCTTAACTTACCTCCCTTCTTTAGAATAAATAGGATTAGCACCCCTACTAGACTTATTAATAAGCAAATCTATCCCTTTTATAGGGCCTTATCGATATAATCCCTCAACTCCTCTAACTCCTTCTTAGCTAGGGGGTAGATCGGTCTAAATAGGGGCTTAGTCCTGGGCTCTAGGTTAATAGGGTAGCTCCTAGTAGTTCTAAACTCTAGTATAGTTCTTACTAGGTTAATATCAAATACCTTTTCAAAATCCTAGTACTCTAGTAAGATCTTCGGTTTAGTATTATTAGGTTCTTAGTTATATTCCTAATAGGTAGTAGTTAATATCTAGTTAATCCGCAATATCCCTATAAGTACTACTCTTACTTCGTTTTTAGCATACTTAAGCTCTTTTATAGTTATAATAGGGCGAATGCTCTTCTCGCATAGGGGAAAGGTCTAGCCTAACTCCCTCTAATTAATATTAGGGCACTCCGATATATACTAAGGGATCCCTAGGATAGCGTTATAGCTATTACTATTACTAATCCTGAAGTTATATAAAACTATCCGCTAGACGCCTATACTATTAGTTATTCAGGTAACTAACTTCTATATACTATAATTAGGTCCCTTGGACGCCTATATTCCCCTTATAGGTTCTAAGTTATTAGCTTCTAGTTAGGCATTAGTTATAACCCTCTAGTCTATAATGTTTTTATTAGCTCCGCAATTAATAAGCATAGTACTAGTCTTCCAGCTACCCGCAACCTAGACTTATATTATTATTTTGAAGCGACGTAGCTAGTTGCTATCCTACTAAACTATCCGCATAGTTACCTAGTTCTCCTCTAGTCGTTCGCTAGGGTATAGTTTGCCTTCGTAGCGGGTATAGCTATATTTCTTATAATATAGGTACCTTAGTAAGATATAGCCTTTCCTATTATAACTATAGCAAATAGTTTCCCTCCTAGTATCCTATAATAAGTCCTTAGTAGGCTCCTAGTAGGCATTAGTATAGCTGCGGTCCCCCCTTGTAGTCTCGGTCCGTTCCTCTGGATTAGTAGCTTAGCCCTCTAGTTATTATCCCTTATAGTTAGTCCTCTAGTCCCTTACTAGTAGTCTATATACTTATATATTAATTATAAGTTCGGCGTTCCTAGCCCTCGTATTAAGTTCGAGCTGCGTTTTTAGTAATCCGTTTGCTATAATATAGTATTAGAGCTTAGGGTTTAACCTAGCTACTATATTAGCTACCCGGATCTCCTCTAGTTATTAGTAGGGGCTCTCTGCCTTAATCCCTTCGTAGTAATTAATAAAGTTCTAGTATAACTATCCTAGTTACTAGTAAGCCTATTTAAGCTGAGTTTATATGCTAAGGATCCTAGACCCCTTATTAGCTATACCGTTAGTTAACTAGTCCTCTATTAATATCTAAGTAATATTCTTCGCCTTATTATTATATCTAATAGAAAGGTATGAGGTCTATTGCTTTGCTACTAATCCTTCTAGGCACCTAGTAGTATATAGCACCTTCTCAAGGTCTGAGGTAATCTTATTTATTTCGAATTATATATCGAGGTTAAATATAAATTAATTATAGTTAGTCTAGGTGCCCCCTTTATACCTAAGTATTAGGAGGTGCTTCCCCTAAAGTTCTAACTAGTGCTTCTTCGCCTCGGGGTTGCTATTAATAACTACCTAGTAGGTAGTAGGGTTATCTATTAGGATTAATAGTTAGCTAGCCCTTAAGGCCTTAAGATATTCTTATTTATACTTTAGTTAACTCTTCTTTTCTTCCTCTTTAATAAGGCAATCTAATTTAGCCTCTATTAATTAATTAATTAGTTCCTTATTAGTACTCTCTTTATTATTCTAATCGATAGGTATCTTATCCTAAGTTTAGCTATTTAGTAGCTCCTATCTAGCAGGGGATCTTGCCTCCCTAGTAGACCTATAGGTAGGTATCGTTATTATATATAGCACTACTCTAATAGTCTATACCCCTATTAGCATAGGTAGAGAGAAGAACGTGTTATAAAGGTAGTATAGTATAGAGTAAAAGAGTTAGTATAGATAGGTGCAAAGTTATAACATTTATTCTTCTCTAACCCTCTAGTCTACTATATAAGGGTGCGTGAGGATTAGAGGACTTATATAGGGAGCTACCTAGTACCCCCTACCTATAGACTTCCCTAGGATAGCCTGTTACCCGGGGCGCTACTAGTATTCCCCTCCTATAGACTCCTAGCATAGCCCGTTTCTGAGGCGCTACCCGGTATCCTCCTTCTACAGACCCCTATAGGGTAGTCCGGTATATCCTTTCCCCTACGATCTCATCCAGGCTCGTGACATAGTGGTTATCCAGTGCCTCCCCGTGCGTAGTAGGGTTAAACAAAGGCGAACAATATAATGATCTAGGGATTATCTTCGTTTTAGCTGCGCAAAAGGCCGACTTTAGCGTCGAGTCGAAAAGTATAAATATCGTTCGAAATTTCGCCCTACTAAAATCCTTCCTCTTACTTCTTTAGATCATAATACTAATAAGTCGCTATTAGTCTCCCGCTCTCCTACCACAACTTCATCTTAATTATTATATAATAAATCTATTATTATATCTTCCGCTGCTGCTAACGATGCCGCCCCTTTTCCCGCTAGTACGCCAGACGCTTCCTACATCCCGATAGCAGGTGAGCTCCGGGGGTGCTCCTGCTACTACTATCTCCTAGCGTAGGCGAAGTAGGAGCCCCCTAAGGAGGATATCCCCGAGATCAAGCTCCTTATAAGCTTAATAATCTATTTCGAGAGCGATAGTAGGTATCTAGTCCTTAGCTAATACTTATCTAGTGCTTTGCTAGCTTTAGCCTTAGAATTTATTACTAATTTATATATTTTAGATGCTTTAACTAAATATAAGTATTATACTAAAATAAGTAATAGAAAAGCTTATATTAATATAAGTTTTATATATTATTTTCTAGTACTTAGCTATTAACTCTCTATAGCTTACCCGTTATATAATAGGCGCTATAAATAAGCTTAAGCACCTCATAGATAAGGGCTATTCTAAGCCTAATATTTAAGCATAGTATATTAAGAATAAGGTAAGTTATCTAGTACCTCCCTAGTACCTCTCTAGTATCTAATTATACTTAGGAGGAGATCCTCGCTACCTAGCTTATAATAAAGAAGGCCCTCTAGGCTAAAAAGAATAATACTAATATTATACCTAAGAAGCATAAGGCTAAGGAGGCTAAAATCTCTATAGAGATAGAGGACTACTAGGTAGCTGCTTTAGAAGAGGCTACTACTTATTAGTAATACCTCTCTAAAGAGGTAGAGAAATAGACTGAGTTATTATATAAGTAGTATAAAGAGCTTTGCTATTACTACTCCGAGATAGAGCGGTTCGCTAAGTATTAGGCGGAGGTATAAGAGTTATAGGCTATATATACCTAGGAGTCGCTAGACTCTTATAATAAAGTCGTAAGTTTATATAAGCCTTGCTAGTACCTTACTAGTGCTTATCTAGTTAATATTTCTAATATTTTCTAGAACTACGAGGTTATTACTACTAATTCTAGTAGCAAGGATAATAGCTCTAATAAGATAGGTACTAGCGCTTAGGGGATTTAAAATTTTTTGGGAGCGCCCCTAGTAGGCTGCTAATAAGCTCTGGGTAGTTATTAGTTGCCTTTAGGCATATTTCTCGTTTTTTATCGCCTCGTTAGGGGGCCTTCGGGCTAGTGAATTGAAATACCCGGCTAGCGTGCCTTATTTCTAACTACCTACTAGTCACCCGTTAAATCGTATAGGGATCGTGATATTTTCTGCTTATAATTAGGCTTCGTAATCGTTTCGTAAATCGATAGATATATTACGTTGCGGTTCGGTTCTATCTAGAGCCCCTATAGGTAACGATATAGTCTACTATATAGATATTATCGTTATTATCATTAATTAGGATTTCTCATAGTAAGACGGCTAAGCTAAAAAAAGGCTCTAATTATATAGGCGCGAAAATATTATAGATTTAGTAGTTTTATCGCTCTATAGCTTATCCGTTTATCCCCTATTAATTACCTATTAAATCCTAGATAGGTAGCGAAAATAATAAGGTCTTCTTTCGTTATACTTATAGATTCGTACTTATTAGTATTCGAATAGAGGCTATTAGCTTCTAACCGGGTGAGTACTTATAAGTACCTATCTTACTACCTCTATATAGGAGTCTATATTATTAGTAAATCCAGAGTATATAAGTATCGGGAGGTGCTTCCCCCAAAGTTCCGCCCGGTGCTTCTTCGCCTCAGGGTTACTACTAATAACTACCTGGTAGGTAGTAGGGTTATCTATTAGGATTAACGGTTAGCTAACCCTTAAGGCCTTAAGATATTCTCGTTTACGCTTTAGTTAACTCTCTAATTTAGCCTCTATTAATTAATTAACTAGTTCTTTACTAATACTCTCTTTATCGTTCCGATCGATAGGTATCTTATCCTGATTTAGCTATTTAGTAGCTCCTATCTAGCGGGGGATCTTACCTCCCTAGTAAACCTGCGGGTAGGTATCGTTATTATATATCATACTACTCTAACGGTCTATACCCCTATTAGTATAAGTAAGAGAGAAGAACGTATTATAAAGGTAGTATAGTATAGAGTAAAAGAGTTAGTATAGATAGGTATAAAGTTATAATATTTATTCTTTTCTAACCCTCTAGTTTATTATATAAGGGTGCATAAGGATTAGAGGACTTATCTAGGGAGCTACCCGGTGCCCCCTACCTATAGACTTCCCTAGGATAGCCTATTACCCGGGGCGCTACTAGTATTCCCCTTCTATAGACTCCTAGCATAGCCCGTTATCCGAGGCGCCACCCGGTATCCTCCTTCTACGGACCCCCATAGGGTAGTCCGGTAAGTCCGATCTCATCCAGGCTCGTGACAGCGAGGCTCTGGGGATGGAAGTTCTCGTCGCTGCGAGGAAGGCTACTCCCCCGTCCTCCTCCTCAACCACGTTGCAAACCAATGGGAGTGGGGCCCTGATGAGGACGCCATTCGAAGACGTTCTCCGCCGCGCCACGACGCTTTTTCTGGTCGTTCCGCTCACGCCCGAGACGAAGAGTCTGATAGGGGCGGAGGAACTGAAGACCATGAGGCCCGATGCCGTGGTAATCAATGTCGGACGGGGCGGTACGGTGGATGAGAGGGCCTTGCTTGATGCGTTGAAGGAGGGGAGGTTGTACGGTGCAGCTACGGATGTGTACGAGGTCGAGCCAGCGGGGAGCGGAGAGGACAGCGTGTTGCTGGGGGAGGAGGCCAGGGAGGTGAACTTGACGTTGACACCGCATCTGGCATGGTGTGCCGATCAGACGAGGATCAACATCCGGAGAGTTGTGGGAGAGAACTTGAAGGCGTTCGTGAGGGGGGAGAAGGTGACCAATGTTGTGCTTGACATGAGATCATGAAACACGGGGACAGAAAGAAAGATGAGAGTCATGTTAATCAGCCCTTGAATGCTAGAAAATTTGCTTGAGAGAACGTCTAGATCGCCATGTATGGCAGGGTTAGAGAAAACGACTTGACAGTCACGTTCAGTTTTTGGAGGGTAGGAATTCGGAATTCCGCGCCCTCGGGCAGCAAAGATAGCAAAATGCCAAGAATAGTCACATCATGAGACTACGAATCAAGCTTAAAGTGCCGCCAAATGTCCTTTTTGTGATTTGTACCATGGTTTTCTTATATATACACGAACATATATATGCGTACCCTTCTCATCATCAGAAGGCCGTCGACTCTTTCATCATGTCGACCCATCTCTCCACGCCCCCCAGCTATCTAATTGAAGAAAGCTTAAGTGCAGCTGTCGCTACCGGGAACGAAAGTCCCGTCCGAGTTCTCGCAGCCGCACTCGCCGGTGTTGGGGTCCTTGATGCATCCAGCACCCTCTCCGGAAGAGGTACCCTCGCCGCTGTTCATCCATCAATCGCATTAGCAATCGATCACTACTACATACAAGTCTTCAAAAATCCCTCCTCCTTCTCGTCGTCGGATAGTAAAAACTCACCTCCAGAAGAAGGTCCAGCAGTCCTCGTCCGTCGTCATCTGGTCCGAGGTAGGGGGCTCGCAGGTGTAGGCGGAGCAAGTGCCGTACGGGTAGCCGTTGTTGCCGTCGTACTGGTGGTCCGTCTCGAAGACGGCAAAGGTCTGCGTCTTGGAGGTGCGCGTGTTGTGGGAGCACTCGGCGGCCTGGATGGCCTTGGACACCTTGGTCGCGCTGCAGTTGTAGATGCTGGGGCACGCGCCCTTTGTGTTGGACGTCGCGGGGTCGAGGGTGGCGGCCACGAGGGCGGGAGAGGCGAGGAGGAGGAAGGTGAGCTGCATTATGAGCGAATGTGTGGTAGTTTGTTGCCAAAGGGGTGTATTGTCTGTCTTGTTGGTATCTGGCTTGCTGAGAAACAACGGAGAGAAGGTCTCTCATGTCTTATACGATTCCCTGGACCCCTTGGATGTTTGCTTTTCCCTTTCCCCATCTCGACCTCTGGTTCGCAGTGTCGACATGTAAATTGGCTACCGGGACCTGCTGCGTTTC
The DNA here is from genome assembly GCA_026260285.1 of Colletotrichum sansevieriae. NCBI lineage: Eukaryota > Fungi > Ascomycota > Sordariomycetes > Glomerellales > Glomerellaceae > Colletotrichum > Colletotrichum sansevieriae. The sequence continues at coordinate 8,619 of JAOQIF010000109.1, forward strand.
GAAGAGATTTCTGTAGGGCCATTACAAGCCTTCGGGACACCCGTCCGGCTCGTCAATCCCGGCCGGCCGGGAAACGTCCTTACCTCCCATCGTGGTCTGGACCAGCCACAACGCCAGGCGCGTCCTCTGTCTTAGTACTTTGTTTTATTTGTCGTGTGAAGTCATGACAAACCTCCCCACAGTCTGGATCTCTCTTGGTGGATCCCGCCGCAGTGCCTTGGCAGAAGTGCAACTCTTTCCGCTCGCGTTACCTATCTTGGTTAGACGTCGAAACAACTGCCACTAAGGAAAATATCCCTTTCAAGACAGCGTCAACAGAGTAGACGTTTCTTGTATAGTAAGCTGCTGTTTTCGAGCGGTTGAATGTCTCGAGTTATGTCCGCCCCCGAGCGGGATTCATGTAGTCCTGAGACATGATCATCCAATCCCAACACAGGGACATTTCCAACAGCCCTGTTCAGGGGTGGAAACCGGAGATTAAAGGCGATCAGTGGGGATCCCGCACCCTCAATCACACCAAAGACGTGTGACACGGGGACATGTCAGCCTCCAATGGCAGGAATTGAGTGGTCGATGACGACACTTCCCGAGGTTCAATTCCCTGAGCATGAACTCTTGTGTCTCCGAGCTTCATTTGATAACGAAAGGAAAGAAAGCCAAGCGGATGTTCATCATCCAGTCGAGAAACGGTAGTAGGCGGCTACTTTGCCGCTCAGCCTACTAGGCGATAATTGCCCAATGGATTGGTCGATCACGTTGTCATCTTGAAATTTCGGTGCGGCCATCATGGAAGTATATATGACACGTCCTAATTGCTTTGGTCGCGTCAAATGTGTGAGGTCGACTCGACTCGGCCAAATCCCTCCCCGACCCTAGTCGTGCAAAGTGTAGGTCTTGTCAACCCGTCAACAGCTCGTCTTGGCATCGCAGCTGAAGCGGGCGTGATCATAGTAGAGCCAATCATATGGTCCACAAGAGTCAAATATGCTCGGGCATGTTCATGGCGCAATGTGTTGGGGTTGTAGTCGGCGCCAATTAGTGTTGGCCACTCCTTGTATATAGCACCAACAACGATCTCGTTGAGGCGGAGATACGAATGGCTCCGATGATGCAGAGAAAGATCCATGAAAGCCCCCAAGATTGCTCAATGCTATATTAAAGACCTAGCCTACACGCAGCCAAGATTGTGCATTAGCGGCCAGATCTGCCGCGTTTCCCTTCACACTATCCTCCAAGCTGATGCAATCCCGCGCCACAAGTTTCAGTCAATAGTTGCGCTGCCCTCTTGATCGGCTCATCGTTAGCAAGGTCCTCCTCGTTCTCGAGAAAATATCCCACTTCTTCAACGGGAACGACTTGCGGAGAATCTCGACTATGTTCTGGAGATTGACCGGCCCAGCGGTAGCAAAGACGCGTTCGCTCTGCACCTCCGGATGGGCGAGTCCATTAATATGCAAGCGTGCGTCGTCCTGGACGTCGATGTAGTGTTGAGGAGGCGCCCCTTTCAAGGACTCGTAGTCGTGATCCCAGAGCTTCCTGGCCCAGCGCGCCGAAGTCCGATAGCCTTGCTTCTCAGCGTTGATGAGCGGGCCGACGTTGGCGTTGGGTTGGACTTCATGGCAAAGTTCCTATCTTTGTCACTGGAAGTACCAACGGAGAAGCTGTCACCTAGGTAAACCTGAAGCATTTGTATACGATATTTCGGACTCGTGTATCAAAGTTGTGACGCGTGTGACGAAGCTTAAATTAGCTTTCGTGTCTTGGTTTACGATCGCAACTGCTACAATGAGAACCAAAGGACCAAAAGCTGAAGCATCGTCAGTTGAAGCTAGCTTTCGGCTTTTCGAAGTCCTGAGGAAGACGCCTTTTTGATGTCATTGACAGACTCGAACATTTAAGCGACTGCATGCAAAATCAAGTTTAGAATTCTGGGCTTGCTGCTGCATGTAGTCATCTATGTAATCACTCTGATTGAGGCCACCGGAAAGACGGCGGAAGTGTTCTGTGCCGCAGAGATAGACAGTGACACAATGCTTTTTGGACCGGGGTAAGGAGCTTTCATAGTCCCATCACACAGATATCAAAATGATGACCAGCAAGGCTTCATCAAAATAGTCGAGATCAGATATGTGGCAGTTGCGCAGTGTCTCGACTTGAGCGCAGTATGCCGGGAAGAGGTTCAAACACCCTCAGAGCTTCGTGTCCAGACTCTCTCTGTTGGACCCTGAATATTACTTATTTTGTAAATTCAAATGCAATTTTTGGTACTTTGATCTATCAGATGTCCGTTGGGTTATATTGATTTGAAGAAGTTAATAGCCTAACAGCCACTCTCTCGTTCAACTGTGGCCGGATGACCCGCCTCCGTGATGTCGCGATTGGGGTGATGTCACGAGCCAGGATGAGATCATAGGGAAAAGGACTTATCGGACTACCCTATAGGAGTCCGTAGAAGGGGGATACCGGGTAGCGCCTCGGATAACAGGCTATCCTAGGAGTCTATAGAAGGGGAATACTAGGTAGCGCCTCGGATAACGGGCTATCCTAGGAGTCTATAGAAGGGGAATACCAAGTAGCGCCTCGGATAACAGGCTATCCTAGGGAAGTCTATAGATAGGGGGCACCGGGTAGCTCCCTAGATAAGTCCTCTAGACCTCACGCACCCTCACATAGTAGACAGACAGGAGGGCGAGAGAAGAACATGTCACAAAGGGGTATGGTGCAGAGTCGAACATTGAGATCGTAGGGAAAAGGACTTATCGGACTACCCTATGGGAGTCCGTAGAAGGGGGACACCGGGTGGCGCCCCGGATAACGGGCTATCCTGGGAGTCCGTAGAAGGGGAATACCACTAGCTAACTGCTCCTCTGAGCTTCTCTGAGTACCTTTCACACAGAAAGCTATAAGAGTGGCTAGGGTAGAGGATAGGTGCCTCACCACTAGCTAACTGCTCCTCTGAGTTTCTCTAAGCTATAAAGTCCCTTAATACCTAGGTATAGAGCTATGAGAGTAGCTAGGGTAGAGGATAAGGTACCCTATTACTAGCTAACTACTCCTCTAAGCTACCTAGCTATCTAAGGAAGAGTTATATAGCTAGACCTAGGGATGCTAAATTCTAGACCTATAAGAACTAGGAACTAAGAAGGCTTAAGGGTAGGCACTAGGTACCCTCTAGATAACTATAGAGTAGCCTAGTCTAAAGATAGACTAGTTTAGAGAGGGGGGATCATATCACGAGCTAGGATAAGATTATAGGGAAAAGGATTTATTAGACTACCCTATAAGAGTCTATAGAAGGGGGATACTAAGTAGCGCCTTAGATAATAAGCTATCCTAGGAGTCTATAGAAAGGGGATACTAGATAGCACCTTAGGTAATAGGCTATCCTAGGGAAGTCTATAGATAGGGGGCACCGGGTAGCTCACTAGATAAGCCCTCTAGCCCTTACATACCCTTATATAATAGATTAGAGGGCTAGAGAAGAATGAATGTTCGACTTTACACCTATCTAAACTAACTCTCTCACTCTGCACCATACCCCTTTGTGACAGGTGAGTGGGTGAGTCATCCATCCTTAGTTTGTTCTCTGCTTTTCCCTCGAAAGGAGATAATCCCATCTCTTTCGCTTCTGGGTTCGAGTTACAGGCACGTCGAATCTAGAGTTGAACTCAGCAATGTCAAAATCTGAGATCTTACCAATAGAACCCCTCTTGGCTAGTAGATGTAGTAGTTTTTCTGTTTGCAAAGGAGGCCAATCGTATCGGCATGCCGAGTAGTCTCCTCTTTTCCTGGCATGCCTTCGGTAGGACATAGATAACGACGTTGAAGTTCGCTCGTACCCGAATCGTTCCCGGAATGCTTTTGCTACTAGTGGCCACTTTGGATGCCGAGTCTTACGGTCTGCGGCGGTATCCAATAGCCATGGTCTTTCTTCTCCAGTCAATTGCTTGATTTCGTGTCTGGTCCTGCTGGGCGGTTGAGTGCTAGTCAATCTTGACATTATTGCATGGGCTGAACGACGAAATTCGAATGTCTTTTCGAACTCTGTCACCACTTCCCGTATTTCTTTAAGGCAGTTGGACCACCCTGTGAAGCCACTGGGTCTGTCCCTGAGCCCATCGTTTCCTTTCATGCTTGCACCAATGACCTGCATCTGTTTTGATAGCTGGCGACTCGCTAGTTGACGTTTGCAGGTTAGATTCAGCCTTCAGGGTTGCTTTACCATTCCGTCGCTGTACAGGACTAGGTCCTTGGTTCGAGGAGTGATTTGCGTTTTGTTGAGTGGTTAACTGAAAGGTCTTCCTTTGCATTTCCTGGAGGAGGTTCTGTCCCACGCTTCATCGACCGCTCTGAACAGAGCCTGTAGGTCTTCCGAACTTGTGTCCATATAGGAAGGAACAGCACACTGTACTTCGAACACAGCTCATCGTTTCCAATTCTGATTCCGTATTGAGTTTGGAACTGGTTAATAAAAAGTCGACCAACGTGATTCACAGACATAATCTTGGACATCCAGACAGGCTGTAAGTCTCGACTGAATGGGGCCGTTGAATATGGAGGGCCCAATCCAAGTTGAGAGGACTTTGATCCTGAAATCTTGATTCCAGCCCAGCTTCTAGCCAGGCTTTTCGCATGGTAATACGGACGCAGCGAGTTTGATGTAAGGCAAGTCTCCTCAAATTCCAGCGATACCTCTCCTCGATCTGATAGCGTGAGAGGTGCGAAATGTCCTCATTCAATGAAAACTACACATTGTCCCAGTCGACTATCTTCTGACGATGAAGTGCTGCGCTATAGTCGGCGTGGAGGTCTCTATAAATGATAAGCATAGTTCTTTGCAGAACGCTGGAAGTTGTCCTATATTCTGCACTTTGGTTTCTTTGATGCTGTAATAATGGGGTTCGCATTGTGTCAGAGCTCTCTCCCGCGGTGAAAACATGAGGCTCCTAGAGAGCGAACCGAGAGTAACGTACATCGTCGCAAGGCCACTGATACCCCGTTAGATCATCGATAGTTGCTAATCCGGTCCGCAGGGCTTCTTGATTGCTAGAAAAATCTGCTGCTAGTAAGTTCTCGTGGCTCGCACTGGCATCATCGTCGTCAGGTATAACCCGATGATAACTGCTGCTGTCCAAATCGGCGCGGTAGGTCCAGGGACGGAGATTTTCCGCTTTATTCCAGTCCCATTGCCCCGCGGAAAGCTCTCTATAAGCCTTGCATTGCTGGTTGATATACCCCAGCCCGATGAAGCACATTCGCTCGATGGGAACACTGTCTTTGGCTAACCGAGTCTTCACATGGGCGCAGACTTCTTGTAAAAACGTCGTGGTCGATTAGCTTGAATAATGCCAATCAAGGAACATTCTCCTTCGACTCATGGGCAGTCAGTTAGTGACAACCCGGGGCCTTATCTGTGGGGCGATAGCCACCAATCACGAGCTGCTCGGACCGCGCGGTACCCGCTTGCGCGCGCGTCAAGTCCCAAAGCGTTAGCCGCAAGGATCCACCGCTGGTAAAAGAAAAGCCTGTTTCGACGTCCTCTCACATGAAATAAGTTCACGGGACGGTCCTAGAAGTGATTTATGAAAAAGGGACCGTTTGTGTTTTTGTCCAACTGTGCCTCCGCCATAGACTGGAATCGGCTTTTGTTAGAGACACGGTCAGGTCTGCATTAGTTCGTGTTCGGGGAACTTGCCTGAGTCGATCTGTCTGGCGACCATGAGCTGCGCCATTTCACGCGCGGCTTTGAGGTGGGCTGGGTCCAAGCCGGTGGACGAGCCGCAGTATACACAAATCTTGGTTCTCAGCGGCGGCTCGTCCGCCGCTGGGGGCTTTGTGTTGTTGCTAGAGGTGTAATTGCCCGAGGTCATTACAGGGCCGGATGCAGCAGGTACGTTTCAGGGGGAGAAACCTGGAGGTGGCGAAAAGGAGGGTCTTATAAGACGAATTTTGTAAAGCAGTTGAGAGACAGTATGGTTGGAAGACTCAACGCCTCAAGAAGAAGGGATAGTAGACTCGACTCAGCAAGTAGGCATTCTAGAAATCCATAGTGATGCAAAAAGCCCATGGGTACCAAAATGGGTAGTACCCAAAATCACCCACGGGTACTCTACGGGTACCCAAATTACCCATAGGTCTCGCCCATATTAAAAGCCTATGGGTAACGCAGCCTATGGGTTAACCTGCCTATAGGTAGCCTACTTATATATAAATAACTATAAGTAGTAGTTATAAATCAATCTTAAGGATCCTATTAAAAGTAAGGTATATTTAGTATAAACTATTAATTTGCAATAGTTAATATAAAATTTATAAACTATTAGTCCAGGCAATCCTGAAGGCGGGCAGGAACTGCAGTAGCAATTAGTTCTAGATATAGATATCTATAGAATTAAAGAATTAAGTCGATTACTATAAAAGATGCCTATAATAAGCTATATAAAACCCCTTACCTATAAGTACCTATATTAGCTATGACCTAAACCCATATAACCCATGGGTACCTATGGGTAACTTCTAACATTTTGGGTAGTACCCGTTACTACCTAACCCATACCGCGGGTACCCATGGGACCCACGGCCTGGGTAATTTGCATCTCTAGAAATCCACATTGGTTAAAAAATTTAAAGCCAAGTATATAGGAGGAGCCAAGTATATAGGAGGGGGAAAGGAATTTCTTGGGTAATGGAAATTGGTGATCAGACCGCCGCCCAGAGCTTACAGGTCCAAATGAATGGCATTGAGCATGGAGCTGGTTGATCATGGACGCCGAGCTGAGGGGGGATTGCATGCTCGATAACTACTGCGCAGTGCAGGAGGCTTTTGGGCTAGAAGTGGAGGCCTGGGAGGTAATTGCGCGGAACTCCATCAGGAGCAGCTAGTGCTCGGCCGAGAGGTGGGAGACGATGATGGTTGAGCTGGCAGCTTTCGTGGAGGTCTGGAGGGGGCGACAGGCCGTCTACGGGCATAGGTAGTGTCACAATATCAAATAAACCTCCACCACATAGCTACAACGAGATACAGAAGCCTACCGGCCTGCTAGTGTGCGAGATAACAGACAATTCTGACGAGAGAACTTCCAAACCCTACACAACCCACGACATGCATAACAACCACGGATACATTCGACGGAATTATTGCTTGAGATGCTGAGAGATTTACCAAGAAATCAAGCCCAAAAAAGGACAAAAAGGGGGGCGAACGAAGGTCATCGCACATAACATTCTCAAAGCCTTAGAAAAGCCGAGTCGCAATACTGCCCACGTCTCAGAAGAAATCGCTCTCAAACACGGGTCCAAAAGCGTGTCAATGGGGGCGTGAGTGAGCTACTGTTCACCACATTTCGGGCGCCAAACATCGTCTGAACAAATCATGGAACAGCTAGGTTTACTCTATCCAAAGATGCTCTCCAGTAAAACGCCGCCAAAGACAGACACACCGGGAGACTGAACGATCCTTCTAATACGGTTACCCCTGCTCACGTGGACGGTGGACCATCCGCCAGTATCCCCAAGAATCTCCTCGTCCATGACCAAACCCCTCTCCTCCTCTAATCTGCCGTCGTCCACCATCGTCTTGCGGAAATTCCAGCGGTCGACCACGTGCATCTCGCGCGCCCACTGCCCGACCGTCTTAACGCGGACGTCCTCCGGGCCTGAACCCGTCACAGCGGGTCGTTCCTGGTGAGGACGTACCAAACGGTCATAGGGTCGTACAACCACAGCTAAATTCTTGGTCTTTTCGACGAACTGCTTCCTGAAGAGGCGGTGCGGGGTGGTGATGTCGAACGGGGACAGGACCAGATCGAGCCTGCAGGTATGCTGGCAGAGTCGATGGGGGCATCCTGGACTGGGGCGCCGGGGAGGTCAGGGAGAAGACGCGGGCCGTGGCGGCGGGGTCCGCCTAGGTAAAACAGGTAAGTCACTGCGGCAGGGAGAAGAAAAGGGGATAGGGCGTGGTCTCGAGGTCACTTACGGAAATGGTCCCCGGCGAGCACTTCTTCCTCCAGGGGGTACGCCGCGCCCAAGGCGACGAGCGGCTTCTAGGCCCGCAACGCGTCGAAGCCGAGGGCTTTGCCGCTGGCTTCGCGCCACGCGAATATCTTTCGAGGACGTGGAAGAGGGCGACGACGTTACGGAGGCAGCTTTGACGGGATATGCCAGTTTTTTCATTCGTAGTGCTGTCGTTGTGTTTTATTGTTGCCTTTGCAAGGGAACGTTTTCATTCGACACGGATTGCATGAGCACCTCGAGATAATCGGGCGAGGGTGAGAACGCTAGCAGCATCGCCAACACATCACCAACTCCTAATACACAACTGGGCGTAAGCGGCGACAGACTCAATATTGGTTCCATAACCGCCAAACTGACCTGGATTCGTGCCGATAATGATACGGTTTTTTGGAACCATACTAGTATTGGTATTATCACCTACGAAAATAGATGTTTCTACTGATGAAACGGCAACAAGTTCAGTTCGACGAAAGAAGGAGAAGCAGGACGGAAGAGTAGATCAGATCGAGGCTGGTAACATGTAGACAGTAGATAGTCTTCGAGGCACTATTCTTCACGAATTACATCATGTCATGCTCCATATACAGATGCAGTATGGTCTATGTTGACAGAAAGTCGGACGGCCGAATAAGATCCGGGGGAGTGTCCGGTGACGGCGCCGGCCGACGATGTTGCACGACTCACTCCAGCTGCCGGAGTCTCCCGCACGGATGACTCAGGAAACCTGAACCGGACCGGGCCCCCTATTCCGCCACATTCCGAGCGTAATTTGAAACTAAGCCATCGGCACGCTGGGGTCCCACTTGAAGATGCTCATGAATTGGCTGACCCTTTCAGAATCACAATTACGTGTCGTGCGGCGGGTTCGCTAGTTCGTTGCCACAACACCCAAGGAGGGCAATGGGCATGGTTCTGGAGTCGAAGAGCCACGCCGAGGATGGCCTTCGAAGGGCGACGTGTCCCTTCAAGGAGTATCTGCGGCCTATAATTAGGTTTCTGGCTACGTCTTTGTAGTGCGAGGAAGGTTTCTGATAGCTTTGAAGTAATAAGACAGTCAGGGATGCTTCGTTGAACATTCACGCAGGCGAAAGAGTTGCCATAGTTGGAAGAACAGGCAGGTATGTATCATCTTTACCGAATCAACTATCAGTTTGAATCGGGTTTGAAAATCACGCAAAGTGGAAAGAGCTCTGTGATCCAATTCCTCTTCGACTTGATTGAGAAAACCAGCGGATCAGTTCAAGTCGATGACGTGGACTTGGACACCGTTTCAGTCCAGTTACTCCGACAAAGACCTGCTGGAGTGCCTCAGTTTACGTTTCGCGACAGTCGGGCAAGCGTCAAAGTCAACCTTGACCCCAACAATGAGTGATCCCATGCGGAAGTCGTTGGCATGATTCGCCTTGTATCAGTTGGTGTTCCCGAACACAGTGGACCAGAGGCTGCCATCGACGTCGATCAACCATGGAATCATCGAAGTTCTCTTCACCTGGATGGCAGCAGCGACTTGGAATTACAAGAGCTTTGCTGATGAAGAGTTACTTGTACGTGATGGACGAGCCAACGAGCGGGTGAGAAGCAAACTTGATACGACTTTCTGAGAGCCGCTCACTGACACCATAGATGTCTTACCAATCAGCATGGATGCGAATAGCCACAAGGTCCTGACCGAGGAAATTTTCCAAGTCAGAGCCGAAAGCACCATCATCATGGTCACGCACCACACCGAAGGGCAGGACTTATGTGATAGGTGTTCGCCGTAGACGAGGGGGTTATCATCGAAGCTAAGAGCTGATTTGAAGAACAGAATACTGCAAGACATGTCCAGGATACCCAGCTCCACGGAGACTACGACATACGACTTGGGGAACCCGAAGGTCACCGGCCTAGAAGCCAAGTCACAACACGGTCAATGCTGCGGACAACACGGCTATGTCTTCATCAGCTTGGCATTGCGGAAATTGGACTCTGCTCCGAAGAAGGTGGATCCGAAGTCTCCGCAAAAGCTGGGTCAGTCACAATATGATGCTTGCTGGTGCAGCGGCTTTGCGTTCCGTAGCCCCTGTCTGCTGAGCGATTGGCCGTACATATCCTGTCGGGAGTTCGCGAATAAATGAGAACTGCCATTCGTGTCTTACCGCCTTCTTGGCCGTGTAAGATCAATTAAACAACTGCCGCTTTCGGCTGAGCACATGCGCCTGCAGCCCTCCAAACGCCTCTCTGCTGCATCCTGAGAGCTCACTTCCTGATTCGCTGAGATGAGGAAAACCTTCCTTTCAAAGAAGAACATCCGCTGTAACTGATGAATAAAAGTTTACAGAAAAAGATACATAGGCCGTCTTAGCGGAGACGAAGGGTTTGGTTCGTCAGGCAGACGGCAGGATAAATTCTGTTACTCCCCAGAGAATTGGCGACATCTTCTGTTGCCGCTTCTTTCCCAACATAATCTCTCTGTCCATATGATCAAATGCGATAAGAGTCTATTGCGCTAGGAGAAGCTTCCTCTATCTGCAATCTAGCCCTGCGAACTTGCCATGATGGCCGCTAGCACGGTTCTCACCTCTTCTGGCAACCCTGCTAATGCTGCGATCAGCTTAGATGACGCCCTCGCTGCCGACGACCAGGTAAATATTATCGTTCTCTTCTCACTCATGAGCATGCGGCTAAGCTATTCACACAGGCGGATGAAGGCCCGGAGGACTTCGAGACTGTACGTGGTCAGGGGTTGTGTTGTCATGTACGTACGAGAGCGACACTGACGCGTTCCGCACAGGGCAGCGTAGCCACTTCCGGCACGAGTGTGAGGAGCTCTGTGCTTGGCTTTCGGGAAGAGAATGGGCGGACTTACCACAGGTATAAAGATGGAAGTACGTTTGTCACTCTTCTTCTCGACGATGACTGTTGATAAAGCTGCTGAAAATATATAATGGTGTAGAGTACATGTATCCCAACGACAGCAGGGAAATCGACAGACTTGGTAGGTCCACAGCGACGTGGGGCACCTCGTTCATGAGCAACGTTAACCGCGCCAGACCTGCAACACAACATTTTCCTACACACCTTCGACGGCAAGCTTGGGACAGCCCCTTTGAATCATCCCGATGCCAAAGTCGGACGAGTCCTCGACGTCGGCACTGAGAGTGGAATCTGGGCTTGCGAGTTCCGAGAAGTGCATCCCGATGCTGAGTTTGGGCCCAGAATATCATCCCCGACATGCAGGTTTCTGACAAGACTTCAGGTTCTCGGCTTTGATCTCTCCGCTACAATGACCGATTTGTGAGTTCACATCTTTTTCTCAAGACCCGCCATCCATAACATCTGTGAAAAGTCTGACTCCTGTATTAAGCGTACCTTCGAACGTGAGATTCGAGGTCGACGATCTGGAAGAGCAGTGGATCTATTCGCGGCCCTTCGATTACATTCATAGTCGCATTATGCAAACATCTATCAGGTATTGGAAAGAGTACATCAAGAAATGTTATGAGTGATTCTTCAAAACGACAGCGCTTATAGCTTCCGCCAGCTGATCCATGGATGCTTGGGCAGCAACCTTAATCCAGGAGGATACTTGGAACTAAACGAGGTTGATGTTCTTTTCCTTTCCGACGATGGAAGTCTCACACCGGACCATTCCCTCTCCAAGGTGGGACACCTTCTGCAAGAAGCTACCGAGGCTGCTGGCTGCTCTTACGTTAAAGGGGAAACGTTCAAGGCGATCTTAGCTGAGATCAGGTTTGAGGATGTGACGGAGCAACGATTCAAGTGGCCAGTAAACACTTGGCCAGAGGACAAGAAATTGAAGGAACGCGGTTCCTGGAGCAACGAAAATCTGATCATGGGTTGAGAGGCAATCTGCATGGGGGCACTCACGAGAGCCCTTGGCTGGACCCGCGAGGAAGTTCTGGTGATGGTTGCTCAGAACCGCAAGGATATTTGCAATCGCGAGGTTCATGCTTACCAGGCGATGTAAGTGACCTGAAGCCGCCAGCTCTCCCGTCTCGCTTAGGTTTCTACTGCTGACTGCTATAGATGGTCGATCTACGGGAGGAAGCCTGAGAAGCAGCCAGAGGACATGGCTTAGTTTGGTCCATGTATGAATGGCTAGACTGTATCTTTTTCTGGCTTGTAGTATTCCACAAACAACGCTCAAGTTTCTCATTCCGCGAAACCACCCGGCGGGTATCCTAACAAAATGCTGTTATCCCGCAAGGTACGGAGCCGGCCAGCCAGCCAGCACGTTCGACGCGAAATTTGCATTACAGAGATGCTAGCAGAACGAGGCTTTCTTTCGCCAAAGTTGTTTCAGGAATTCGCAAAAATTGTGGCTGACTTAGGTTGATCGGTCGATACTTTCAAGGCAACACGAATGATCAGGAGGGGGAGGTCTTCAATGTCTCAAGTTTAGTCTGTCGGTTAGGGCGAGCAGCTCTTAAATGGTTACAAAAAATCTTGCGGGGACGCGTCAAAGAAGAATGTGGGGGTCCCCGGCAGCGCGGAGCGGGACGTCAACGTCGCTCCCCGTGGCATCTAATTTCACTCGCGTCTGGTTTGACTTCAGCTTTCAGCTTCATCTTGCGTCAATACCCTCAAAGCGTTCAGTCTCACCTGAATCCGCCCATGTTCAGACACATTTTCCCAGGGCCAACGCGTTCCGTGAACTCGGTTCCCAAGCCTCGGGCAAAATATGATCATTCCAGACCCCCCTTGATAGCTTCATGGGCTTGAGATGATCGTGAACCTGCAATTTTTGTGCGAAACTCGAGGTGAGGTGTAGTCCCACTCGAGAAGCAATACTGATAAATTATGATGTGTATAAAAACGAGCAGTAACCTGCATCGTGAGCTCTCCTTCCGTACACACCATCTTTTTTGCCCCATCACTCCTCGCGATCCTGGAGTTCCCTTCACCACGTCACTATACCCAAGGAAAGATGCGCTCCTACATCTTTTTATCAGTCCTGATATCCGCCACCGCGGCCTACGCGGCCTGCGCAGCAGACAACTGCTACAGGAACATCAAACGCAACTCAGCGAGCGCCTTCTGCTCGACCTTCACCACCGCCTTCGTCGCCTCCCCGACCGCTCTGCCCTCGGGACTCCTGACCTCGTGCGACGCGTCTCGTCTCTCCAGCGCCTGCTCTTGCGTCTACCCAGCCCCGTCGTGCGGCCCCGGCTGTGCGGAGACGACCGTGACCTCTATCGTCACAGAGACCCTCGCCGCCAGCACGGTGACCATCACCTTGCCCATCATCACCGCGACTTTCGTCTCGACAGTCACCATTCAGCCTCCCTGCCCCACCATCCCTCCTCCCATCGAGTCTTCTGTTTTGCCGTCTATTGAGCCTTCGATCTAGGCCCACGGCCGAACCATCTGCCTCCAAGGCCGCGCTCTCGGTCCCTGCTGCCTTTTCGGTCGAGGACCCCTTGGCTGGTGGTGTTTACGGTTACAGCTAGATCGTCGCGCGCGGTGCCTTTGCTCCAGATCTAATTCGTATTCTCGACGTTTCGGAGCCAGGGGCTGGCTGGGCTTCTTCATAGTCCGGGTAACTGAAAAAAAAAGGTGGCTTAATGTTTAAGACGGAAGGTTGTTTTGGGAGGAAATCATGCTGCTTCCGTGACGCCTGTTAGTGTAAACGAAGCTAGAATACCACACACTTTCCCAAACTTGTCTTACCCTGACCTCCATGTCCAAATCCCGTCTCTCCGGTCCTGAAATTCGGTCTACCGCGGCGCCAGGCCGGGTCCCTCCCCGACACGTGCCGTCTCCACATCCCAGACCGCCGTTTCCCCCCGGCCCCAGATCCCGAGCCCCACCCGGCGAACTCCACGTATCCGTCCCCCCTCCCTCTCTTATCCGATCTCCCCGCCTCGTCCGGGGGATTTCAACAACTTCCCCACAATCGTCAGCAATCAAGCACCTCCGTCGACCACGTAAGTCACGTTCCCAAGAATCAAGATGAGGCAGCTTTGACTTACGTGGTGCCTAATCGCCATTCCCACTCAGGCAGTCATCGTTCAACACGTGCGTCCCATCTATATCGGCTTCCCTGTCCCACCGTCCGTCTTTCTTAGTCTACTCCCCCTATCCAATCAAAAACCACCAGGTCACCGAAAATGAAAAAGCCCACCTACCATTCCGACTCGCGGAAGCCTGGGCGATTCTGGCGAGTTCGCCATGCCGTGACCCTTCCGTGTGAGTGGATGACGAGCGAAGCGACTAATCGTCCAGGTCTGGCTAGAACTGCACAGCACATACGCTACCGTCCCGTCATTCCCCCTCTTCCCGCTGATCCGCTGCACGTCATCGCCAGAGATCCAGACCACCACCACCACTACCATCACCACCCCTTACCACTACCTTCCAAACACACCGCCCAGATAGCCTGCCGAAAGGTGGCGTCGACCGTCAGCGTTTTCGCCTCCCCCGCTTGCACCACGGCGCGGAAAGATTTGAAAACTTCGGCTGGCGGCGGCGGCTAGTGGTGGGGGGGTTTGACACACCGGTAGGTTCAAGAACACCTCCTCGGTAACGACGCATGTGTGGTCATCAAGGCATTCATTTCATCAGAGCGATGAGGCTCTTCAACGTACGCTATCTCTATCATCAGGATCCAAAATATACTACTCCACGCTGTGAATCCTCCGTATCGTAGGCCGCACTCGATGCAAAATTCTAGGAAAGGTATCAATCGATATGACACAAGAGTTGTATCAGACCAAGAGAAATACGTAGGAAAGAAATACAGTCACAAATCTTTCTAGTCATGCTATCGTCGTCGTCGTCGTCATCATCATCCATCGCCGTATGTTCTGTGCATCGTAGAAACATCATTTTCGCCCGTCGGCGCGTAACATGCAAAAGTTCGACGGAGCGCGACGGAGCGCGACGCACCGTGGTGCGAAAACGTATATATCATTCCCGGACGATGACTCGTTCACGGGCTAGGAGACTCATACTCCATCCAGTAGGGTAGTTCCTTCGCAAGCGTCTCGTGGTCGCAATAGTACACACCCTCAACCTCGCTCTCGGGCTCGTCGACCTCGTCGATACGCTCCGGCGGCGGGTCCTGGAACTGCAATTGAATAAAGCTACGGCGGACCGAGGGATCGCCCACCCGTCGCCGCAGCCTTCGGGCGCTGGATCCCATGGCATCGGCATCCAGCGGCGTCCAGTCCTCATGGTCAGAGTCGCTGCGTTCCGAGACGGTACGCTTGCCGATGCTCGATCCGTGAGACCGGCGCTTGAGCTTTCGTAACTCGCGTTGCTTGCGAATGAACTCTTGGTGTGCGGCCGCTTCTGCGTCGAGATCGTCGGATGAGTCCGAGTCCGACGCAGAACAGTTGAGATTGCGCATGTCCCGAGTCAATCCGTGAGGAAGCTCAGTAGGAGGCAAGATCGGGGCCGGGGCCCTAGAGCGGGAACGAGCGGACGCTGGGGACGAGAAACCCGAAGGTGCAATGGTGCCGGTCCGGTCTCGATCCATAGGATCGAAGTCGGACATCTCTTCGACTGTAAAACCTGCTTTCGGGCTGGATGTGGGAGGTGCAGTAGATACCGCAATCGGGCGGGATTGCCTGGGAAGTTCAGGTGCATGAGGGAGGACTTCGGGATCAGAGTCAGAGTCAGACGATCCAGACTCTGTACTCGATTCTTCTCCATCCTCTTCCTCGTCCTCGTCATCCTCTTCCCTCTCGTCCTCATCTTCCTCGTCCTCATCTTCCTCGTCCTCATCTTCCTCGTCCTCATCTTCCTCGTCTTCTTCAGACCTGCTATCCATACCCATGTGTGGATGCATCGATGTCGTTATCGGCGCCGCCGCCGGCACTCGCATGCAGGCCGGTAAAGGAGCCGAGGGCGGCATCATGTCGATATCGTCCTCGTCCTCGTCCCCGTCTTCCTCGCTATGTTCGTCACCCTCCTCTTCATCGCTATCGTCGTCTTCGTCCACAGCCTTTGGCCTTGCCTGGGGCATTTGTTTCTGATAAGGTTCAGACTCGGACTCAGATTCCTCTTCATCACCGGATTCTTCAGACGATGTGCGAGGTGATAGCTGGGCGAAGCGATTGGACGGCGTGAAGCTGAACTGGTGGCCATTGCCAATAGGCTGAATGCCCGTCTCTTCCAGCAACATCGGACGGGGCAGGTTGTGATAGGGTGGCAAATGCCTGGCGGCGTACTTTCCGCGAAGCATCGGATGAGGTGAGGTAGAGGTAGGAGACTGAGGCGGTGAGTTCGGACTCTCTACGGGGCCCAGCATGATCCTGGGCGTTGACGAGCGTGCCTTGCGATGCATGTCGTTGAGCACGCTTGCCAAAACGCAATTGACCTTCGTCGATGAAGGGGACCGTCAAGGTGTTCAGACCGTAGTACGGGATCGTCGTTTTGGCAATAATCTCTCTTTTGCTGGGCGTTGGTCTAAGCGATCAGGACCTCCAATTGGGGACTCGGTCTTTTTTTTTTTCTCTCTCCTTCGGTCTTTGGGTGTGGAGAAGAAGTGATTTGGCGGGGAAAATGGGAGGGATCAGATCAGCTTCCCACTAGCGATGGCCCGGTACATGGAGGTGTGTCAATGTGTGGTGAGAGATGTGCGGTGAGCAAATTGGTAAAGTAGGCCAGTTGTAGGAAGTCAAGGTGCCAACAACCAGAGTAGGAACCTCCAACAAGGAGAAAAGGATAATCGGTTGAGGTAAAAAGTTGTCATGATAGAATCTCGGAGGGAAACGTAGAACAACGGAGCAGGGCGCTCTGGGAGTCCGGGATGCGCCTGTGTTGCACGGGGTTTCGAGGAATGGACTGAAAGTGCCAATCGCGGACGAGCGAATGGCGCCGAACGGTATTTCTTTCGAATCCCAGTTCCACGTCTTGACCCTTGCTGTTGGTGTCACTGGCCCGACAAGAGACAGTGGCAGAGAAACAAGAGAAGAATGTTTCGGGGGGACAAGGTGCGGGATCCCGGCTGTGGGGTCGACGAAAATCGGGCGGGCGGTGACGATAGGACGGGCCTTGTTCTGGGCGACAAGGGATAGTCCTTGTTAGGTGGGTTGCAGCAGGAGCAAGCAACACCAGCACCGAGTTGCTGACAAGAGAGGAGAGGCGATTCTATGCGATTTGCAGGCGCACGCGAGCAAAAGCAAGGTCCAAGAAGGCGAGCTTCGGTGCCGGCCGTCGTAGGGGGACGAAACGAGCGAGAACAAGCGTGGGGGACCCGGGTGGAGGTCCCAGGAATTTGTCGGAGGTGAGCTGCTATGTAGGAGCGTGGGATGAACACCACGAGAGACGGTATGCAAAAGAGATGGGAGACAGAGATAGAACGACAAAATGCCGGATGCTGGGGGCCGCGCGGGATGCCGATTCCGGAGCCTGGATCTGCTGGTCGATGATGAGTTGGGGTTTCGAGTGGAATGAGGAATTGGAGACGGATAGCCGGAGGAGATTCTGTGATTCCTGAATCCCAGTCTAGGATGAGGTGGATGTGGATGTCCGAGCGATCGGAACGTCAGAAGTCTTGCGACAGCGTTCTGTCTCTCCTCTTCCGGAATTCGACTGGGAAAGGGTGTTTGAAAGGCTCCGTGGTAGGCCGGACGAGGCTGATGGCGCGACCGAAGAGTCCGGTCTTATAGGTATGGCTGATATAACTCGTTTAACCCCACGGATTGCCCCTTTATGTTGTTTGTCGTTCTGTCGATGGTGAAGAGGATGGGCCGACCAAATAGACTAGACCGAGGATCGCGAGAACAGCAGCCGGTGATGACGGTCCTAGGCGAGGTAGACATTTGTCAACGACTAAAAGAAAAAAGGGAGAGAAAAGAGGGAGATATTTTGTACCAGTGTGTGGGATGGAGATTTTAAGAGTGTACCAAAAAGAAGAAAAAGAATCATCACACACATGTGCGCTCGCTCGCTGCAGTGATGGCATACCCATGCCATGCCATGCAGCGAACAGCCTTTGCTGCTGGTCTGCTGGCGCCGCTGGTGTAGGCGGCTGCTGTACGTACACAAGGAGCTATCAACAGCCCTCCTGGTCCCTCGCACGCCTTCCTATCAGAAGCACAGGAAAGAAGAAAAACTCTGGCAAAGGACGACGTTGTGCGTAGTGCGTAGTCAGCGGGCTGGGACTGGACTGGGCGTGGTGATCCGCTCCTCTGCGCATAGTCGCGGGGCGCCGCAACGCAAGTTCGTGCCTTTGGGCAGCAACGCTCCAGGACTCCCCGGTCTCCCCGTCAATCCACGGGTCTGCTTCCCGCGATTGAGTGAGAATTGGCATGTGTGTAAGGAAGGTGGTGTGCCTCCACGCATTTGCGCATGCCGCAGCGGCGGACTGAGCTGGATTGGGGGGGACGGACTGCTGGAAGACAGAGATCCGTCCAATTGACGAGTCGACTCGAGTCGTGACAACGAGAGCGAAGACTGGGACGAAGTGGAGGGAGGGGTAAACCACCACCAACCGGAGGGGACCAACGCGTGGAGGAGGGGACCGACGCTGGATCGGCGAACCATTGACAGGCAACGTCTTGCGGTTGCTCTTCCGTGAACGTTTCTAGGCCGAATGCCACTTGAGCTGTCGAGCCGTTTGAGTATTCTCGTCGTTCGTCTCTGGCCCTATCGACGCCATACATCAATGGTCGGCATCATAGTCATTGGCGGCACCCGAAAGCAGCTACTGTTAGTGTGTCGTCGGTAAGAGTGTCTTCCCATGCGGTGGGATGTAGCAACAGGTAAGCGACTGGCGCCGACGTCGAGTCCAAGAAGCCATGTGTTTCAACGTCAACGAACGACCACAATCCGTGTGCTTCGCACCTTGGCAGCCCATCGCGTGCTTGTGACGGACTGGCTGGTCGATTTCTCTTCCATAAGGCTAGGCTATCTGCTTCCTGCTGGACACAGTGACTGGATGCTGTCGTCGATGTGGTTAGCCACCACAGGCCGCATGTCATCAGAATTAGGCCGCTTGGGGGCCGAGAGGGCATTCGGGGAATTCAAGTGAACAAAATCAGATTTGATGGATAGGAAAAGAGTAGGCTGGGTAGCAGCACGTGTGCCCGATGGACGAGGGTTCAGGATGGAGACGGAGCAAGAGATCGCGCCTCTTGATGATGGACGGCCCTGCAGGTTTTCGGTCGTGTTGCAGCACACTTGCAGCCTTTGCGGCAGACAGAAATGCACCGAAAGAGAGTGAGGGAAAAAAAACTACAGTGAGGGAGGGGTGTGCTGGTCGAGTAGAATTTGTGGAGAGAAAAAGAAGGCGGTCAGACGGGACGCTTGCTGTCTGGTCGATGTTCAATCAATTGATTCTAGAAGGCGCGAGTCCCTGTCCCGACTTCTTCCTCTCTGTCTTGCCGGTAGAGAGTAACGAGACACGGAAACGGCAGCTTCGCGTCGGGCCTTGACGTCGTGTAACTTGAGCCGACAGCAGTTCCCCTCGCCACGTTTTGAACCTCCCGTCTGTCTCTGTGTCTCCCGGTCATTAGAGCCATGTCATTTGGACCCTTCCACAAGCTAGGGGAAATCTTCACGCCGCGGAATTCGGTAGGATTCATTGTGTGCTTTTCCTCCTCGGTGAGAATCTCTCATCAGCCTGCTGCTGATTTCTGCATAGGACTTCGCTCGAAAAAAGAAGTTGCTCGTTGTCCACGATACGATTGGGCTCTAGTGACCCCTGCAACCCATGCTGACGGCCCCTCTTCTTAGCCTTTTCTCATTCCTTGCTGAGCGAGAAGATCCCTTACCCAACCCAAGCCCATCCAAGTGAATAATGATACTGTTGAATGCGTACCCTCGTCCAGCTAGCCAGCCTCGGATGGCTCAAGGCGAAGAGACCGGGAACGACGACCGCTGATCTCGGGCCGTCCCACGGTAAAACTGGGTTGGGCCGCTATGAAAGGTCGCCGCCTGGTCGTTTGTCCGACGGCTTCGTGGCTTCTCGTCCCTCCTTCCCGGCGACAAATTCTCACATTCGGTGCATCTGCCTCGTCCCGCGTTAGGGCATGTCCCCATCTGCTCTGTCTGGTCTCGATAGTTCCCCTGCACCGGCTTCATGCGGCCTTCATCAAGTTGCGCAATTGCGCGTTGAGAGCTTGCGCCAGGGCAGAAGGGGCTCCATTCGTCTGCAGGTCCGGCGGACCCCCGCAGAAGGACCAGCAGAAACCCATGACTCGGCTCTCCACGCGATGTGTTAGTAGCTGGTATGAGTGGTCGTCGGACTGGGGTGGGCTTATGTTCGAGAAGCCTGCTTCTTATTGAAGGAAGGACACGAAATGTTGACAGTAGTAAACAGTTTCTTGGATTCTTTCGTCGCGATGATTAAAAGGTGTGACTCTACGATGGACACCACTGTTCCAAACTTGAGAATACATCAACCAGGTTCTACAACGACACACTGCTCGTAGAATATGCTTGGTCGACGAGGAGATGACGTGTGAGAACACTGATGGGCATTGGTGACCTCAAAAATGGTTCGGCTGGCTGGCTTGATACGAACTGCACTACTATCAATTCTCTTTTGATGGGTGAAGACAGGCGGCTTAGCAGTCACCCATCGATCATGGTCGTGGAATGAAGTAGGCAATATCACATCTTCAACTCGTCGTGGGGTATGGTGATTCCAGGTCTTTTCTGGCATTCATAGAGGCAATGACACAAGCAAACGGCTTCGTGTTGGAAAGGGCGATAGAGACCATACGCTGGATGAATCTCAAGAATGAGGATTCTCGGTGTTGGTCCAATCCATATCGATCGTTGACGAAATATTGAACTGAAGGGCGTTGTATACTTCAGATCCTAGAGCGAAGGCCTCTTGGAAACGTTGCCACGTTGTGGCCACAAGAATTTCCATTTTACCGTAAAGCTGGGAACTCGGATGGCTGGGCTGGATCGCTACCCGGAGGGCGCGTCCACCTGCAGCCAATCAGCGGGGCCTATCCAGCTGCGCGCGGAACTTTCCAGCTTCGCGTGCCTCGTCGCAACTTCAATCGCAACAGTTTGGCGCCATCCTTTCTCCAATCGACCAACTTCAACCTAGAAATACGCCCATCCACGTAGGAGTATATTGTTTCCGTTCTCCATTAGTCCTTGCAATCCACGTTTCTTGATAATCGACCTCGTAGAACCCGAACCGTGCCCCCACGATCCCTCCCGAAACCGCGACGATGAACAATCAGGGCCAGCCTGGCCAGCCTGGGCCCGTAGCCGGCCAAGCCGCTCCTGGGGCGCAACGACAGCCGCCTATGTATCGTCCTGAGATGATGCGAAACCTCCCGATTCTGAACGATGAAGAGAAGGCCAAGTACGAACGGGGTCTGCGTCAGCTCTGGAATCATTACGAGACGCACCCCGAGGATTCTGCACAGCATCAAGATGCGAAGAAGAAGATTCAGGACTTCACCAAGATGCTCCTTAACAAGTTGCAACAAAGGAGGATGCAAGTCCAACAACAGCAGCAAGCTCAGCAACAGGCTCAGCAGCAACAGCAGCAGCAGGCTGGACAGCAGCCGCAACAGCAAAGTCAGCCTGCCCAGGCTTCCACTCCTCAGCAGCAACCTCAGCAGCCATCTCAGCAGCCATCTCAGCAACCATCTCAGCAGCCACCTCAGCAGCCCCAACAACAGGCACAGCAGCAAACTGCGAACCAGAATGTTGGCGGCGTCACCATCAAGACCGAGCCGAAAACCGAAGGCACACCGTCGACGACCGCTGAGCCCGCACATGCTCCCACGCCTGCCCCTGCCCCCGCCCCCGTTGCTGCTCCCGCCGCGCCGACTCCTGCGACGACCCAGCAGGCACCTCAGACGAGTCAATTCCCGGAGCACATCTTGGCGCATATCCGATCGATGACCTTCCACCCGCCGATGGCTATTGCTGAAAAGGGAAATGAGGCGGCGGTCCGTTGGTCAAACGACTTCAAGGCTAAGTACCTCAGAGCGTTGATGCAAATGGATCAGCAAGGCAATCAGATGAAGCGCATCGATCAGGTCATTAAGGATAGGCAAGAGAAAGGCAACCCATATACGCCCGACGAGGTTAAACAGCTTCAGATTCGTCGAGAACACGCTTCCAAGATGTACCAGGAGGCACATAAATTTGTGGATAATTTCCGCAAGAGCCAGGAAACCATCAACAAGCAACGTGCCGCCGCTGGTCAGGCAACGGGTGCTCGACCTCAGCAAGCTCAAGGACAACCTCAGCAACAGCAAGCTCAGCAGGCAAGTCCAGCGGTGGCGGCAGCACAAATCCCCGCCACCCAGGGTGGCGCGCAACCCAGCCCGGTGCCTGCTCCAGCCGGTACTCCTGCGATGCAGACTCAAAACGCGACGGCAGTGAATGCAGCCATCGAGGCGGCGAAAACCAAGCAAATGGCAGCGGCGGCCGCCGGACGAGGCACTCCTCCGAACCAGCAAGCGCAACAGGCACACCAGGTACAGCAACAACAGCAGGCGCAACAACCACAGCAGCAGCAATCCCAACCTCAACCTTCCCAAGTTCAGGCACCCACTCCGTCGGCGCCAACTCCGACTACTGCTCAACCCACGCAACCTCAACAAGCCGTTGCACCTCCGCCGCCGCAGCAACAACAGCACCAGCAACAGCAGCAGCAGCAGCAGCATATGCAACAGCAACATCAACATGCGATGGCTAATCAACAGCAGCAACAGCACCCGCCTCCTGTAAACACCGCCATCGCATCCATGTCTGCAGCTGGCGGCGGGCTCCCCTCGGCAGGCACTCCGACCCAAAACCGTGTCGCGACTCCTCAATCCGCTGTTCCAGGTGGACCTGGCCAAGCACTCTCCCACTCAGCCGCCGTTTCGCGCGCAAACCAGCGCATGAATTCGCAAACAAATATCAACGGACCTCTTCAACCCCAGCCTACCAGCACTCCTGGATCTGCTGGTGCCCAAGGAGTCATGGGCTCTGGAACCGCTATTCCCCAACAGCAGACGCACCCGACCCAGCCCACTCAAACTTTGGTGTCTAAGCTCCCTATTCCAAAGACACTTCCGGAAAAGGCTACCGCTGTACCTCAACCTGTTGCGATGAGCGGGGGCGCCGGAGCGGGCCGTCCTACCTACACCGCTGGTGGCGGCATCGCTGGAGGTGTCATGGGTCAACCTGCGATGGCTAAGATCCCGGCATACATCCATGAGGCCGAAGGTGATCACGTGCTTAGCAAGAAGAAGTTGGACGAACTTGTTCGCCAGGTTTGTGGCGGGGCTGGCGAGGGCCAGGACCCCAATATGTTGACCCCTGAGGTCGAAGAGGTAGGCTATCCTCAATTTTCCCTTTACACGCAATGCTAACTTCAGCACAGAACGTCTTGACCATGGCCGATAGTTTCGTCGACAACGTGCTCGAGACTGCCTGCCGCAACGCCAAAGAGCGCGGCTCCAAAGTTCTCGAGATCCGTGATATACAGTTGGTCCTCGAGCGCACATACAACATCCGCGTTCCCGGATACTCGTCCGACGAGCTACGCACCGTCCGAAAGATTCAACCCTCTACTGCTTGGATCACCAAGATGAGCGCTATCCAAGCCGCCAAGGTTACCTCCGGCAAGGGCGAGTAGGACGAGCCCAACGAGACACCGAAGCAGGCGCCTAAGAAGAAGAAGCGCAACCCGATCAAGCGCGGCACTGCCAGGAGCGTTCGCTTTTTCGAGGGTGAGGAGGATGGCAATAGTGACGGCCGTGCTTCTCAGGATAGCACGCCTGTGAAAGGTTCCTCCAAGCCTGGTACTCCGGTCAAGGCTACTTCACGACCTTTTGCGTCTCCTTCTAAGCCGTGTGGCCAGAGCCAAGCCCACGTGGCTCAGCAGTTGACCAGAGGTCCCGTTGTGATGCAGGACCCGCCAACTGAGGACAACGGTCAGATCATCCATGAAACCTTTATGCAGGGCGGGCCACACATGGAGATCAGGTGGAAGGACAGGAACTAACTCCTCGGGGATCATTCTCAGGGAGTAATGGACGGATGCTGAAGGTGGTGAATATGGAATTGGCATTGTCTTATGGGGCGGATAAAATGGCATAATGAGGCGTTTGGGCAACACAGGCTGGTAGACAGTGATAGTTCATAGTCGCGGCTCGTATCGAGATAACCTTGCTTCCTTAATGCCGGCTATACCCAAAATTGACATCTGGACTTTCACGTTGTTCGCTCTCACAATACATGTCCAATCTCATGCATGACACAGAAGGGTCACTCTGACTAAACTGGATCGCAGCACGGTGCACCTGGCGCCAAGCGGCATCAAGTCGGCTGCCAGTCCTGCTAGACGTCAGCACTGGAAGGGAGAGAATATCAGGAGTCCGGATTCGGCCGGAGATCACAAGCAGACATGCAGGTGGCGTGCCGCATTTCGCTTATGTGGTCTCATATCTTTGGACGAAGGCAGTCAAGTTGTATGTTTATTCAAAGAGACGAAATTGGGTTGAACCTGCGATGGCATCTTTACGCACTCATGCTGGGGCATCAAATGCAGCAGTTGTTGGACATGTTCCGGAGCTCTGACATAGCGGGGAGCTCCATTGCAAGCTTAGTAATACCTAGCATTCAGTGTGGGAGGTGGGTTGTGAAGGAAGAGGTAGGTGAATAATTACATAATTCCGGTGAGAAGGCTGCACAAGTGGCACGAAAGCAAAGGGCAGGTGGCAGGCAGCATCGACAACGTCACACGCCTAGGACCCGTGTGGCCTTTTCCCTTCAGTTCCCGGTAGTCACACTCGCTTAGCTAAGGCACATCAGCAGTACATTTCTCCTAGTTGATTGCGCCGCCAAAATACCGGGCTACTCCCGTACCCCACCCACCTGAATAATGTACCGTGACCGGATAGCCTACCTGTACCTTAGCCTGTTGTCGTCGCCCCAAGAGCCTGAGAGCAGCGACATAAACCTCAGGATTCAATCTCTGAGCTCTCTCTCCTCCATCGAACCTTCTTGCATCACGAGGCAAACAGCCCAACAATAACCACTCGTTCCCATAAGCAAACGCCGACTCCGACAGAGCTCCGATATCCAGCTTCGTGCACTCTGCTCCCTCGAATCTGTGTCACCTGACTTTTCCCTCAGCTTCCTCAGCTTCCCCGGTGCGAGGCACTCGACGGCGGCCCGTATCTACGCAAAACAACCCACCTCACTCTCTCTTCACCGGGAGAGATACCAACACTGATCCCGATCGCTGCCATCCCAAAAGGCACTTGGAACACCTTCATCTCACACTCTCAGCTAGCCCGTTGAGCAGACATGCCGGGCAAAACCCCCTCGCGCAACGGGAAGGAGCCTCTCGAGAACGGCGTCCGCAACAACAAGGACGAGGCGAAGAACAAGAACAAGTCAGCGAAGGACGGTGACGAAGAGATGACTGTAGTCGTTCCTCCCTCCAAGAAGGCTGCTCTCGCGGCCGGCGACGTTGATGGTGATGTCGAGATGGGCGACGAGAACAAGGATGACGCCGAGGTCAAGGTTGATCCTGTAGTGCAGGCTGTGGCAGGTACGAGGTCATTGATATTCAGGGTCGAAGTTATCTGAAGCGTCATACTGACACATGTTTTTGGTAGACATAAAGAGCAATTTTGCTCTGCTAGATCGCGCAGTTGTCCTGTTCGACGCCAGATTCTCCCTCCGAGCTCTGCGGTCTATCTCGACTATTCGCAAGCGACTTACGCCTGACATCCTCGCCCAGACCATCGTCGAGACCTTCCCCGCTACCGTCACCTCCGGCAACGTTGCCAAGCAGCTCCTCATTGCTATTGGCCGCGAGAATGTCCCTCTTGGCCGCTCCAGCGGTGCTGAGATGGAAGTCGACAGCGAGCCTTCGAAGACGCCCAAGAACGGTCTGAAGAAGGAAGCCAAAGAGATCATCCCGGAGATTGACATCTTCCTCGGTATCTTGATCCAGGTTCACCTTTACGACTCAAAGCAGTTTCAGCGGGGTGCCGATTTCTCCAAGCAGCTCTCCGACCGTATCCACACCCTTAACCGCCGCACATTAGACTCCCTCTCCGCCAAGGTTTACTTCTACTACTCCTTGTTCTGCGAGAACCTCGCTCCTCAGCCTTCATCTCCCCAGTCTCTGGTCGTTGCTATTCGGCCAACACTTCTGGCAGCTCTGCGCACCGCAGTGCTCCGTAAGGACATCGACACTCAAGCTTCGGTCATCGTGCTGTTGCTTCGCAGCTACCTGCTGACGTCTCACATCGCGCAGGCCGATCTGCTTGTTTCCCACACTCAGTTCCCTGAGAACGCTGCCAACAACCAGGTTGCTCGCTTCCTTTACTACCTCGGACGCATCCGCGCCATCCAGCTTAGGTATACCGAGGCACACGAGCACCTGACGGCAGCGACCCGCAAAGCCCCCTCAAGTGCTGTGGCAGTTGGCTTCTCCCAGACCGCGACCAAGCTCCTTCTAGTTGTCGAGTTGCTGATGGGTGATATTCCTGAGCGCTCTACCTTCCGCCAGCCTACCCTCGAAGTTGCTCTGCACCCCTACTTCCTCCTCGTCCAGGCCGTGCGCGTTGGGAAGGTGCAGAACTTCGAGACCATCATTGCCGATCATGCCGATACGTTCCGTCGCGACGGCACCTACAGTCTGATTCTGCGTCTTCGCCAGAACGTCATCAAGACCGGTATCCGCATGATGTCTCTGTCGTACTCGAGGATTTCCCTCCGCGACATCTGCATTCGTCTCGACCTCGGTAGCGAGGAGTCGGCTGAATACATTGTCGCCAAGGCCATCCGTGATGGAGTTATCGAGGCTACGCTCGACCGCGAACACGGCTACATGAAGAGCAAGGAGGTCGGCGATATTTATGCTACGCGGGAGCCCGGTGAAGCCTTCCATGACAGAATTCGCGCTTGCTTGGCTCTTCACGACGAGAGCGTCAAGGTAAGCATTAATTAATCCACCACAACTGGTGGCATCTGACTAATTGATTCTTTTTCAGGCTATGCGATTCCCCATGAACCAGCATCGTCTCGAGCTGAAGAACGCACAAGAAGCCCGCGAGCGCGAACGTGAGATGGCGAAGGAGATACAGGAAGGAGACCTGGACGAGGATGACCTCGGCGGCGACTTCGAGGGGATGTAACAACTGTTTCTCTGCTTGTGTTGCTGTCTTAACAACTCTTTTTTCCGCTACCTGCTTTACCGGCCCTATCTTCGAATTGCAAGAATTACAACAAAGTGGCGCGGAAAGAAACGAACGGTAGGTCATTTTAATGGCGAAGGACGGCGCTGAGGGGGGTGTCTGCCTTCCGCAAACGATCAAGGGTGGTGACGATAGACTATTTTTACACTTGTTGTGACTCAGGCATGCGTGTTAAGGCGCAAGTGGTGGAGGAGGAGGAGGTGGTGGAGGTGATGGTGATGTTGTTCGCGACGAGGGCCAGCGAATGATGTGTACGTGAGTGAGCGGGGTGGCCGTGTGCGGCTCCGTCGTGTACTAGATAACGCAAGAAGTGGAGGTTGCCCACTCAGCTACGTGATTATTGACTTGATCGTGACGGTTCCTGATAGCTTAACTCATGGATCATGTACGGCGATCATGACTTCGGGAAGCAGCATGGCCAACGCCTTGGTACTCTGGAGACGAGTGGCTTAGATCACGTCAGCTTCTGGCTGTTGCAATGTCGGTGAGTGCCGAGGTCATAAGACATATCGCCGTCCTCCTTGTCTGGAAGATTTCTCGGCCTTTTGCAATATGCCGTTGAAGTGACTCGGGTATCGAACTTTTTCCAAGCGACTCTAAATATTATACATAGGCCATGCGGTCGACTATTTGAGCGCCAGACCCAAGCATTATTTTCCGTGAAGCGACATGCTCTCACCTCCAAGCCAAACGCCGTGAACTAAATAGACACAATCCCTCTCCCGATTCTTTGTCCCTTCACTCCTCCGAATCACTTGTACGTCGGGAGACCTTGCTGCTCAGCCTTCGGTGGAGCCATTGGCTCATACTGCGACGGTACCACTGGATACATCGGGCCCTGAGGCCCGAAGACTTGGATCGGACCGTCGTACGGCCTCGTCGCGACCCTCTTGCGGCAGTTGGAGCAAGAGAAGTGCGTATCCTCGCACCAACCGGCCAGGCAGGGCACGCAGGTGAGGCAAACGCAAAGGAGGCAGCATAACGCACCGGCAACCCTGTTTGATTTGATAACTTGCTGTCAGTAAACCCCCTCCCACAGAACCGCGCGCATCTATCCAGCTGAACTTAATTGACTCACATCTGCATCCCGGTACCTTCGGTTGTGATGGAAGTCATGGTTCTTCTCGCGCAAAAGGGACAGTCGATCCATTGTGGCGAGTCGCTCAGCAGGTGAAGCGGCGTCACGCCTTGGATCATGGGCGGAGGAGGAGGCGGCGCCATCATCTTTTGTTCGGCTGCCTCTTCGCTCGTTGGTGGGGGAGGAGGAGCTGCTGTTGTGATAGGTCTGTCCCGTCGTCAGATACCTGGTATACAGTAGCATCTCGGGCAATATTTACTCAGTGTTATTCAAGGTGGTTGGCAATTCGGACGCGGGCGCCGGACTGGAGTTGTTTGTTACGGCGGCGATGGGGTCTCGATCATACGCCGGCGCCGGCTGTTGTACGGCGGCGTCAGCGGGGACCTCCACCGCGGAGGCGGGTTGTGTTTGGGACATGGTGAACGGTGTTGGATGTTTCGTGGATAAGTTATTGACGGTACAGAGACGAATTGAAGTTACGAGACCATCGACGATACGGATACATATATACTAACCCGTGAGTCAAACAATAGTATGCCATTTCCGTGTTTGTTCATCTCCTTGTGAACGAACCGTGTTAGTCCGCCAAGGTGGCACAGCAAAAAGCTGAGCCCCCAAGGCCAGGCAGAACCGTAAAACCAGGGCCAGCTTTTTTGGCCTCTAGGCCATCTTGGCCAACACAAAGCACATGAGCTCATGCTCCGAAGCGAGATATCCACTGCGGCACAGCCCTACGTTCAGGGCGACTGGTGTCTCCCCCCACGAGGTCTTGGGCGGTCAGATGCGGCGATCCGGCTTGCACTAGAAACCCCCTGTCACAGTTGCCTACCGGCATACCTCAATTTGCTCCCAACATGTCCACTACCCGATACATTCATATGGAGTGTCATCCTTCACATTCCTGGCCCCCCCGGCTGGTAATAACGGCAGAGCAACTTGCCGAAATTCGTCCTGCTCGTTCGTCCGGTTCAGCCACGATGCCACCTCACATTCCTGCCAGTAAGCGAAGCCACGGTCTGGAGGGGTGAGGGTAGGCTTTACACGCCAATAGAAGACAAGCTGTCGCTCGAAAGTCAGCCTTTCGTTCAGTGTTGCACAGAGTCCTGATCAGCACCAAAGACGAGGTTTCGCATGCCGCCACGGACTTGCTCAAAACCTGCCGTCTTGGCGATAGAGGAGATGGAATGCTGACATCCCGCATACCAAAAAAATGCGCTTGATCAAAGCCTCCACCACATATTCATTCAGACCAGTCGCGTCTTGAGCTGGTGGAGTTCATGCCAGACCAGATTCCGCCCTACGCCATTCTTTCGCACACGTGGGGTGCCGACGAGGTTATTTACGCCGATATCAAGAACAACACCGCTGCGGCGAAAAAGCACGCTGGAGAAGATCAGGTTCAGCTGTATCCGGACGATCGCCGATGGCTTGGACTACATCTGGATGGATACCTGCTGTATCGACAAGACCGGCAGCGCGGAGCTGGCCGAAGCCATCAACTGCATGTTCGACTGGTACAAGAAGGGTCCGACATCTGTTACGCCTACCTCGCAGGCGAGTCTTCGGCCGCCGATGCGGCAATGGCGGAAGAGCAGCTCAGCAGGTGTCGGTGGTTTACACGCGGCTGGACTCTGCAAGGACTCCTCGCCCCAAGCGAACTGATCTTCTTTTCGAAAGACGGGGCCAAGATCGGGGAGGAGTCGAACCTCAGCCGCCCTCTGTCCTTCATCACGGGGATCGTCGAAGAAGACATACTCCGCGGGCTGAAGTCTCTCGAAGCTACCAGCGTGGCGAAGAGGATGCCTTGGGCCGCCCATCGACGCACGACTCGCCCGGAAGACATGGCCTACTGGCTGATGGGCTTGTTCGGCATCAACATGCCCATACTGTACGGCGATGCCGACAACGCGTTCCTCCAGCTTCAAGAGGAGATTATGGAGCAGTCAGACGACCACTCCATCTTCGAGTGCATCGACGAGTCCGCTTCTACCGACGCGGAATACGGCCTGCTGGCTACTTAGCCACGCCAGTTCGCCAGGGCGAAAAACATTACGCCCTATCAGGACTGGGAGCTTCGGCCTCCTTATTGCATTACCAACCGGGGCCTGCGAATCGATCTGCACATCTCGCAGGATGCGAAGGACTAGGAGGTCTACGTTGCGGCGCTCAGCTGTCCCACGTCGGCTTACGAGGACTCGTGCTTTCTGGGGCATCACTCTGAAGACGGGTTCGAGAAACGACCGACAGTTTGCTCGAGAGACAGCGAATGAGTTGACCAAGGCCAAGACGCGTGGCCAGCAGCGGATAATCTTTGTGAGGCAAATTGCCGGCGGTATCGCGGATGCAGAAGGCGTCTTCCTGCAGCACGTCGTTCATCTTCGCAGGTTGACGGTGTGGGATAGCCGCAGCCTCGTTGGTGTGGTCAATCCCAAGCCGCTCCTACTGAAAGACTACTCCCTAGGAACCTTCACGGGTAGCTTTCAAAGGCAGTCTCGTCATATTCAGCGCCCCCAAGCTTGCGAGGTCGCTGGCTGCGGCAGATCTGATGGCCCAATCCCTGGACCGCCCCGCACGTCAGGACATTGGAGGAAATTGTAAAGGACAGATTATGAAGGGTACGAAAACCAAAATAACCTCAGCTTTCAAAAGTTGATTTTGTGACGCAGATCGATCATCTCTGTTTGTTCTGAATTTGAGGAGTAACTCTGCAAAATAGCAGCAGAAAAGTAAATTTACTCGACCCAGAATAATCCCAACTTCGACAATTTTATCGTAGCTGATATATCGAAACTTAGTGTCTTTCTTATGCATGCCTCGCATGCGCATGTCTGTGAAATGATCATACCTTATGGTCCGCCCAGGGCGTCGGCTACCGGCGTCGACGGTGGAAGAATTCGAATCAGCCTTGACGAGGATCGGCAAAAGTTAGCATCGACTTACTCCAACTTACGTGCAGACCTAAAGACAGCATCTGGTGCTTTCGCATACAGTAGAGGACTACATTTGCTGCAACACGCCCAGCTTTATTAAAAACACTCTGGTAAATGTGGTTTTCCCAAAGTCTAAGATAGTGGTCATCTACTGCCTGTCCTCAATGGCATGAGCAACGCAATGAGATCATTAGCCGAAGGCTTTACTCCCTCCGGCCTCCGACAAATTAATGATCCGTTGCCAGAGCTCCACATCGCCGAATCTTGGACCAGCTGTGCCGGTTTCGAAGACCGAGAGACCCACCGAAATCCCGCTGACTCAAACCCAATCCTGGCGTACTTACCCAGGTTTGTCGGCGATGGTGGCTTTGACATCTCAAATACTGCTGTTAAATTAGAGCGTAAAATTCAAAATGATTGCGGGGGTTCTGGCAATGAATGCCTCGTTTCGCGTTTACAATCCAAAGGCCCGATGCGCGCAGAAAGAGAAAACCGACTGAATGCGAGATTGAGGTTCATCAAAGCCGGCGCCGCTGAACTTTTGCACCACGTATTCGCAACAACACGAGTAACTTCTCGTCAAATTTTGAGGCCTTCGTATCGGAATACAGAACAAAAACCTAGGCGCGAGAGAAATCTCAGTGCCGCACTGGTCACGCACGGCGCCGGAGCTCCGCCCAAGTTCGGACGTTCGGAGCTCCGGCCATTTACCTGACGCTTCCCATTCCCAATGCCCCATGAATAGAGCACTCGGTCAGATGAACATCCCCGCAAACTCGGTCAATGCAGAATTGCTGCAACCGAGGCTTCCGTGACTCGGCGTGCCATCACACGGTTCTTCGCACGAACGAACATCAAAGCAGTTGGTTGATGAGTAAGTGTTACGCAGAATCTTCACTAATCCAGTGTTTTGCAACCATCTCTCAAATCCTTGACAGAATAGGGGTTAGAGACAATCAATCATACTGTGGAACCGGCTTCAACATGGCGAAATAGCTCAGATCGCAGAGCAGGAGATTCATGATCGTCAGCGTCAACCACTCATCCATACGCGGCACATTTCTCCACCAATGACTTCTCTAGTTGAGACATTGGCAATTAACCTTAATCTTCTTTTCTCAACGGTTCCATGCAGGTACTATCTCCAAAACACAAGTTGATCTACAGCAGACGGCTGGATCAACTTCGCCGTCATATATCTCACATAGTCATATCGACTCCTAGGGTTCTCAGAACCTCTGCTGTGAGGCTATTAAGGTTATTAAGACTTTTTATGAATATAGAAGAGTTAAAGGTAGTAGTAGCTTTATAGGTATCTAAAAAGTATATTATATATAGTAGAGTATATAATATAGATTAAAATGATATAAGAAAGTATAATTACCCCTGTATAACTGAATATAGGTGGCAAAAAAAGGCACTAGAAGGAACATCACGACTTCTAGGTTCTCGCTTGCGATTTCTCTCACTACGCTTCTGGTGCCTTTTTGCTATCCATGTTCAGCCACATGGGGGTAATTACACTTTCTCACACAAGTTTAACCCTTTGTGGTAGGATAGTGACGTGCTGCGGCTCACTTTCTAAGAGCAAGCGAATCTTCGCGAACTACATGACAACCTAGAAGTTCTAATCACTCAAGCCATGCGGTAAAGAAGTTTCGATCTCATCTCCTAGTTGCCAACGAGGAATGGGGTTGAATTTGTGTGAGAAAGTGTATTTACCGCGAAAGGCACTAGAAGGCCCTAGAAGCAATGCAGACTTTCACTCCGCATTCACCCCATTCGAGGGACAATAAACATTACATCATACCTAGGCAGCTCCCTTATGGCAAATCCTCAGCTGCCGCCGAAATTTTGTAGAAGCGGCGGGGTCGACCGGCTAGAACCACACCGCCAACAACAGCAGCCTTCAAGCTTGTTGGTGTCGGGCGATGCATGATAATTGAACAGGAGAAGACCTTCTGGTACCTCTATTGCCACCCATGTTCAGCCACATAGGGGTAATTACACTTTCTCATATAAGTTTAACCCATATCATATGCTCTACTAAATACAACACACTTTTCAGATACCTGGAAAGCTACTGCTGCCTTCCACTAACAGGAGAAGACCTTGGAGATGTCCCTATGATGCTCGCGTTCTCTTAGTAGACTAGGAATGCCGGCTTCCATGTCGTTTATATGCATCTTGGCTCACTAATCCAAAGCATGATAATCTGATTCGCTCACCTGTCCCGCCTCACTTGACGGGCACATCCTAACTCAATTCTTCGGACCCGACTCATAAGCTTGCGCGATTGACGGGCGTTGGATCTTGAGCCACGTACCGACCTAGGTCTCCGAGGCTTAGGAGCTGCGGGGCGGTGCACCCGATCATGAGATGCCGGGGCGTCATGCCGACGGAGCCGGTGGAACCACGGCCCGGGAACTTCGCCTACAGTCGACGATGTGACGCACGAATTCAAAGTCATCTAAGTGTTCGAGACAACTGGTGATGGTGCTCTGCATACAGCAATCGCCCTGACTATTTTCGGCGTGACGTCACCATCCGAACACTTGCGGCCTGGCGGATGTGCATATCGACGTTGCCAGATCTTTGGACAGCTTCAGTGTTACAAACGTGAGGCTAACGAGTGGAGACGACATATGGTCGATGGCAAGCATGTTGTGGGCATACTATGCAGTATTCTATCGCAAGTGATGCCGGGTTGTTAAATCCAAAGGGGGGCGGGGCGGTGTTCCTCCTAATTACCGCGATTCCATTTCCAAATCCAGAAGCTTTCGAACTTTCTAGGAAGGTGTAGAGCATCAGTCGGGAATTAATGGCGCACTGATGTAATGGTCCGGGCGGATGTCAGTACACTTCACGTGTTTGTGAAAATATCGAGGACGGGGTCCGAGGCATTGCCGCATTGCGGTCCGTCGGGAGAGAAAAAAAAGCCCCGATGCGCACTGCACATCCACGCCGTCGATCGCCCATTTGACGTCTCGTCTAAAGTAGCAACTGCCCGAACGTCCAAGACCCTGCATTTGGCGTAGAAATAGTCTTTTCCGTCTCATATATTTTAAATGGATTCGATAAGCACCTCGCGAGCCAGACCAATACTGTCCATGACAAGGGCCCCCATTCATTGCGACAGAATCTACGCAGCACGAATATTCCACCAGAACATGCTTTCCTGTCACCCCTTTTCTCGCAACCCGATTCGGAAGGCGATTGCGAGGCCTGGAGGGCAGCAACAGACGTCATCCACTGACGTTCCCAGTGATTGACAGCGGGAGCCCGTCATACTGGTCCTCGTTGCTTATGCGGCACCAGGGCCGGATTGCGCGGTAATCTGTCTCGTGGCGAGACGTAATCGTATTCGCAGAAGTGAGTGGACTTCTAGTTTGAGAGAGTGAAGCAGGTCGTGAAAATCGTGTATATAATGGTCCCGGTAATCCCGTCGCCCTGGCTTGGGGCTTTATCATCTGCCACGTCACGATCCATTTTACAACGTATCGACACTGAGATCCCAGAAAACACTTGACAATCAATATTTTAAGCGGTCAACCAACGCCAAGAATCAATTCGCAAAATTGAACCGTCAGCACAATGCGCTTTTCCACCATCTTGACCCTTCTCGCTGCTTCTTACGCCGCCGCCATTCCTGTTGACCCACAGAACGGTGACCCAAAGATCGGCGACCCAAAGATCGTCGACCCAAAGAAAGGCAATGGCAAAGTCGGAAGTACTGGTGGTGACATCGCCGCCTGTGAGACGAAGACAGCCTCAGAGCAAGTCGCTTGTATAAATGGCTGTGGAAAGGATGCTGCGTGTATTAATGAATGGTAAGCAACTCCCTTCAGTTTGTTTCGCCAAAGTCAGTCCTAGCTAATTCTATAACCAGCACGGCTACAGCCGTAAAAGGGTACATTTCATGCGCGGGTGTGAAAAGGAAGATCTGAGAAGGTGGAGGGAAAGCTAGCGCCTACGCTATATGATGCGAGAGATAGAGTCTGTGACGACACAGGTGATAGAATGCCTTGACGACCGGTCTTAAGATGAAATAAATTTGTACTATACGAGCGTAGTGATGAGCTAAGACTTGCTTTATTCCACAATTACTGTTCAAGTAGGCTCGCGCGAAATGGAAACTTGGCGGAAGTGACCTCTCGAGGAATATATTTCTCTACGCTAAACCTACATAATGACGAGCAGTTTCGTCTATTGTCGCAATTCCGTTGGGCACTAGATAGAAGAATGGGTGTTGATAATTGGTAAGAAGGGAAAACCTCATTGGCAATCTAAGTCGAAATGTACGGGGTTTTCTTTTTTCTCTTGGTTTGTCAGGGATGGCCTAATGCTCACTAATGCCACCTCGAACTGAAGAACGTTGAGAAATTCAGCCATGATGCTTGATGCCAGGCAGCTCTTAAGTCCTTTCGGCCTTTCACTCCTTGTAGGACATTTCCGACTTCGGCATCTTCAGGTTGTGGCTGTATTAAGGAGCAAGTAGCTTGGATATTTGGCAATACCCAATTTCTTGTTGATTATCCAACCATTGACTTCCATCAGTAATGACTTCTCGGAAACTTTTGAATAACGCAAAGATCTAACAAAATCAAACCCCCAACCACAGCTTGCTGTCAAGTAATGATACCTGAAGAAAAGCTTCAAGCTATGGCAGGACCTCGTGTATCCGTCGACCCATACAAGCAGTATGATGCTATAGACCTTAGGAATTTCAGAAGTGCTATTAATGACCATTAAATTATAGTTTATCCAGACGAAAGCGCGCGAGACTGTAGGTGCAGAAACTTGAGACGATTTGCAGCAACCCCGTGGGCGCTTCAGGCGGCTTTGCGTACGCACAACATTCTTACTCCTCCGAACCCATAGAAGTCAACATAAATACAATCACCAAGCAAAAGAAGCTTTTTTCGGATGCGTTCATTGAACTAGTGCTCAAAAACTCTTGGCCATCATTCCGCCAGTCTTGAATTATAGCGCCCCATTTTTAGGTATGGTCTGGCAAGACTCCGCCATGAGCAAAAGTTTTGACCACAGCTTTCGCCACGAATCGATGGGATAATCCTAAACTTTGCCTGATTATTCATAGAGCAAGCATGTTGTGCAGCAGAAATACAGCGACGGAACCGTCAACGCGTCTCCTATATGATGTTGATGAGATGACGATGTCAAGCACAAAAAGGAAACAAAACGCCGGGAAGCCGATGTTAGGCTGCAGAGAACCAGGACGCAGTGCATTGAATATTACTTGAGCCTGTTGAAGGGGGAAAAAAAGAGCTACTCTTGCGGTCGAAATAGACAGTCAGGGCCCAGGTCGGCAATTTCGATTTGCCCTAGTTAGCACGAGTTGGGACCACGCAGCAAATATCGTCGTCGAAATGACCACCCCTGTTGCGACTGCCAGCAATTCACTACTCCAGAAGGAAAGACATCCAAAACTCATCAATCGCATGCGGAAAAAGGAGTTCGTCGACTTGTTTGTGT
Organism: Colletotrichum sansevieriae; assembly: GCA_026260285.1. Classification (NCBI taxonomy): domain Eukaryota; kingdom Fungi; phylum Ascomycota; class Sordariomycetes; order Glomerellales; family Glomerellaceae; genus Colletotrichum; species Colletotrichum sansevieriae. The sequence goes on from JAOQIF010000109.1 coordinate 45,275, forward strand.
CCCAAGCTCGTGGACTGTAGTCATGAGTCCACGTTTTGTAAAAAAAAAAAAAGAAAAAAAGAAAAAGAGAAGAGTCGAAAAAAAGCTACAGAATGTTGTCATTCTTACCTAATCATGTCGAGTCTATCAAGCACCACTATGCGGCGAGGTGACAAATAATCGAGCGGCTATAAGAGTAATCAGTACCCGAAGACGTCTAGCCTGAGCTTCAACCTAAGAAGCAGCTCTCTTGGCACCCAGCGGGAGCCTTCATCATGTGTCGATATGTGCGCCGAGAGCAGAAGTAGTATTTACGAGATATTACCTGCGTTGTATTAGGCAGGTGGCATTAAGTACGGATATCGGAAATATGTCTCATTCGACTTCGCACTTCTGACTGCCCCGCGTAGGCAGCCCAGCTCGACAAGTTGCAGAGGATGTTAGACAATGACTAACATGGCTACGGAGGGATTATTCATAGTATTCATGTATTCAGACCTAACGGCCGTTGACTGAAAATTGCACAATGTAATGTTTTCTTCAAGGCCTAACCGTCTCGGGCGACCCAAATGGCTCAAATCGAAGTAAGGCTATGATATTATCACAAGCCAGGATAATATCGCGGGGGAAAGGGCTTATCGGGCTACATTAGGGAAGTCTATAGGAGTTAGGAGATATAGGGAGGCACTAGGTAGCCCCTAGATAAGTCCTATAACCCTTATATTATAAATTAGAGGGCTAGAGAAAAATATTTAACCTTAGCTATACCTAGTTATATTAACTTTATTACTCTATATTATACTATTTTATAATATGCTTTTCTCGTATATTTATATTAATAGGGGTATAAATTGATAAAGTAATACAATGTATAATAATATAATACCTACTTATAGGTTTTTTAAGGAGATAAATATAATATTACTATTAAGATCCCTTATGAAATAAGAGCTATTAAATAGCTAAACTTAGAATAGGATACTTATTAAATAAAATAATAATAAGAATATTAATAGAGAACTACGTAATTAAATAATAAAAGCTAAATTAAATTAGCTTATTAAAGAGGAAGAAAAGAAAGGTTAACTAAAATATGAGTAAGAATATCTTAAGGCTTTAAGAGCTAGCTAATTACTAACCCTAGCAGGTAACCCTACTACTTATTAGGTAGTTATTGGTAATAACCCTAAGATAAAGAAGTATTAATTAAAACTTTAGGGGAAGTACCTCCTAATACTTAAGTATAAAGGTGGTATCTAGACTAACTTTAATTTATTTATATTTAATCTTAAAATATAATTTAAGATAAATAAAACTATATTAAACCTTAAAAAGGTATTATTTACTACTAGGTATTTAAAAGGATTAGTAGTAAAGTAATAGACCTTATACCTCTCTATTAACTATAGTAATAAGGCAAAAGATATTACTTAAGTAATAATAAAGGACTAGTTAACTAATAATATAGCTAATATAGGATCTAGAACCCTTAGTATATGGACCTAGCTTAAATAAGCCTACTAGCAACTAAGATAATTATACTAAAGTTTTATTAATTATTATAAAAAGATTAAGGTAGAGAGCCCCTACTAATAACTAGAAGACATCTAGGTAGCTAATATAATAGCTAGGCTAAGCCCTAAGCTTTAGTATTATATTATAATAAATAGATTGTTAAAATTATAGCTTAACCTTAACGCTAGAGCTAGAAATACTAAAGTTATAATTAATATATAGATATATAAAGTACTAGTAAGGGACAATAAGGGACTAGGGGATTAATAATAAGGGATATTAACTAGAGAGCTAACCTATTAATTTAGAGAGATAAACTAAGGCTATAAGGGGATAAACTTATATAAACTATAATAATACTAATAACTACTAGGAGGATACTAAGGATTTACTATAGTATATTAAGAAGGAAATTATCTATCATAATTATAAAACGAAGGGCTATATCGCGCTAAAGTACTTATACTTTAAGAAGTATAGCTACCCCTACTATAAAAGTAAACCTTACCCTAGTAAGTAACTAGAGGAGGATTAGATAGTAATATATATAGTTTAATAGGATAATAACTAGCTTTATTATATTAAAATAATGATATAAGTCTAAGTTATAAGTAGCTAGAAGACTAGTATTATACTTATTAGTTATAGAGCTAATAAGAATATTATAAATTAGAGGATTATAGCTAATACCTAACTAGAAGCTAATAAGTTAGAACCTATTAGGGGAATATAAGTATCTAAGGGACCTAACTATAATATATAAAAGTTAGTTACTTAAATAACTAATAATATAGGTATCTAGTAGATAGCTTTATATAACTTTAAGATTAGTAATAATAATAGTTATAATACTATCCTAGGGATCCCTTAGTATATAGCAGAGTACTCTAACTTTAATTAAAAGGAGTTAAACTAGACCTTTTCCCTATATAAGAAGAATATATACCTTATTATAACTAAAAAAGAACTTAAGTATATAAATGTAAGGAACAAAAGCGGGTGCAGGATGCAAGCCACGCTATCAGCAAAACATCGGCGAGTCAGGGGCAGATAAATACACCTTGGAGAAAACTCTGCAAGCTATAGATTTAGAAGGTTAAGTAATAGTTTAATATAATAATAAATACCTATATTTTAGTATTCTAGCCTTTCCTAGTTTAGGCCTATAGCTATACTCTTATAACTCTATTACTTCTACTTTAATTTAAGAAACTAGCGCTAGTTAGAATATCTAGAGCAAACTAGTAATAATATGCTAATAATATAGTAATAGAGTTTAACTATAATAAACTCTAGGCTAGGTATATAGAATATAACTAATAGGGTCTTAGCTAATAAGATACTAGTTATTTGCTAAGCCCTGAGATATAGGGAATATAGCGCGGATACTACACTAGGGGAATAGATAACCCTAGTAATAATATAGCAGGAGGAATAACCCTAAGGGGTTAGGCTAGGTCCTAGGTAGCGCTAGATTAGGCAGATTACCCCTCGAGGGGTGAATAAATAGCGAGTAGTAGCTAATAGGGCACCCCGCCTAGGACTCCCTGAGAAGCTAGTATCTCTAGTATCCTTACCTAAGCTATAGGGTTACTATAGAGATAGTAGGAAAGCCTTATAGAGCAGATATATCTATAATAGTAGTAGTATAAAGAATAAACTACTACCTTACTATAGGAACTTGCTAACTGCTTAGTAATAAGATACCTATAGAGAGAATATAAAAAACCCCCTATATATAACTACTATACTATAAGCAAGAATTTCACTATAGACTAGGTTAATAACTAGATCTAAGCAATTAAAGATAGAAAATAACTACGCACTAGAAGTATACTAGAGCAGCAGGTCTAATAGGCGCTTATAAAGATAAGCTTATCCCTATAGACCTAGTAGTAATACTATAGGGTTAGGCTAGAAGGAGACCTAATATAGGCTGATTTTATAGCGTTTACTTACTAATAATATATTAACCCCGAGCTTTAAGAGCGAAGGTATTATATAAAGCTAGATATAATAAGGTAAAAAGAGATATAGTTATTAATATAGTTCTTTGCTAATTACTTAGTAATATATTAGGACTTAGGTATAGTTAGTATAGAAGATAGCAAAGCTAAGGCTTATATATTATACTTCTAGTTAGCCTTATTCCTATATAGGGAACTTAAACGCTAGAAAGTTAAGATATAGAGGCTAAGAGATATAGCTATAGAAGCTAAATACCTATAGGAGATATATTACTAATAAGATAGTAAACCTCTATAAAGCGAGAGTAGGAAATAGTATGCAGGGGAAGAGCATAACCTAAGGGGGCTCCTAGTAGCGAGGTTAGGCTAAAAGGCAGGCTAGCAGGGTTCTAGCTATAAGGCAATACGGGGTTCCTAGAGCCTAATACCTTACTAACTGGTGAGTAGTATAATATAGGGACCTAATTAGAACTAGCCTATATCTAGCCCTAGTATATAACCTATAATATCTAATCATATAGTATACTTTAGCTATAAGCAAAAGGGGTATAAGAGGGTAGACTGCTTAGATAAATATATAAGATAAAGCGCGAATAAAATGCTAATAGGATACTGAATATTTACTAAGAAGGCGAGGGTTAGTATAATCTAATCTATAAGAGAAGTTAAGGAACTTAACTTATTAGAAAATAAGTAAGCTAGGGGATTATACTAGTAACCCCTATACCTAAATTAGAACTAGATACTTTCCTAAGGGGAGCTACTATAAAAGGATAGGTAATTATTCTCTAGAATATTACTAAATAAGAAGTAATAGTAGATATAGATTCCTATTCCTAGGTTGATATTATTAGTAGTTAACTAGCTAAGTCCCTATAATTATAACCTATTATAGCTATCATCCCTATATTAGAAGGGTTTAATAGGTTATCTATAACAGGCTAGAATATATACTAGTTAATACTTGTCCTTATTAACTTAGGGGGAGAAGCGAGGAAGATATAGCAACTCTTTATTAAAACCCCCTAACCTAAAGGAGCAGGAGACCTCCTCTTATTATAATACTTTATAGGGAGAGAGGGTATTATAATTAATACCTAGATAAATACCTAGGAATATAAATACTTTAGTATTACTAAGCTATTAGTATTTATATAAGAGGTTATTAAGAATAGCTAGAAGGCCTATATTATATATATATTAGGGAATATCGCCCCCTATAAGCTGCTAATAAGGGCTCTAGAAGAAGAAGACGCCCTAGAGGGCAATATAGAGCTACTACTAGAGCTATTTAGCAAATAAGCAAAGTTTAATAAATAGTTAGTAAAGGAGTACCTAGTCCTAGAGGGTATAGAATATACTATTAACTTGATTAATAGGAAGAAACCTCTATATAGGCCTATCTACCTATTAAATAAGCATTAGTTAGAAGAACTCTGCTAATATATTGCTAATAACTAAGCAATAGGGCAGATCTAACCCTTAACTAGCGAGGCAGGCGCCCCTATCCTTTTTATTCCTAAGAAGGATAAGTCCCTATGCCTTTATATAGATTATCAAGGCCTTAATAAGGTAATACTAAAGAACTAATATCTACTCCCTCTTATTAGCAAACTATTAGATAGGCTTTAGGGAGCTAAAATAGATCTTAAAGATCGATATTCAGGATGCATACTACTATATTTATATTAAGCTAGAGGATCGCTAGAAAACGGCTTTTAGAACGTATTATAGGCACTTTAAATATATTATTATACTATTTAGACTTATAAACACCCTAGCTATATTCTAGGTATATATTCACTAAGCGCTTGCTAAGCTGCTAGATACCTATTATATTACTTATATAGATAATATTATAATCTATTCTAAGATAAGAGAGCAATATATAAAAGACCTTCTCTAAGTGCTCTATAGGCTTTGCTAGTAGGAGCTCTATACTAAGCTTAGTAAGTATAGGTTTTACTAATAGCAGGTAGAGTTCCTAGGGTATATTATTACACCTAAAGGTATATTAATAGACTAAACTCATATCTAAGCTATTATTAAATAGAAGCTACTAAAGATATACTAAGAAATCTAAGTCTTCCTTAGATTCTATAACTTCTATTATAAGTTTATTATAGGATATTTAGATATTATAGCCCTAATAATATCTTTATTAAAAGGTAGTAAGAATAGTAAGAAAGGAGGTGAGTTCTACTAGCTAGAAAAGGCTTAATAGGCTTTTAAGCAGCTTTAAGCTACCTTCTGCTTAGTAATTATACTCTAATACTAGGACCTAACCTATAAAATAAGGGTTAAGACGGATGCTTCTATAAAGGCTATATCTAGTATTCTATTATAGCATATTAATAGCTAGTAGCAACTAGTTGCTTACTATTTGCAGAAGCTTAGTGATATAGAATAACGCTAGGGAGCAGGTTAATAGGAACTTCTTGCTATAGTTAAAATTTTAAACTATTAGGCTTATTATATTTAGGGTATATTAAAGAAGTTTATAGTTCTAATAGATTACTATGTATTAAAGGGAGTTATTAGCATGCTTGCGCGGGACCTTTAGGGGAGGCTTGCTAGATAAGTATATAAACTCTTAGTATTTAATTTTAACCTAGAGCATAGATTAGGGGTTATAAACCTAGTAAATAGTCTATCTAGGAGGCTAGATTATATAGAGGGGGAGGTGAAATATAATAATATACTCTTGACCCTAGTAAAGAAGCTGAGATTTATTAGCAAACTACTAGTAGATCTTTAGATAAGTATTATTATATTATAAGGTAGTATAGAGACCTTAAAAGTATTTATTAATACTATAAGGGCTAGCATGAGGTGCTATATCCAGACAGATAGCTCCAGGGGTAGAGACGCCTTAGTCTCTAGTTAATATCGCGCTCTATAGCGCGCTAATATTACTATAACTATAGTAGCTATAATAACCTAATACTAAAGAGCAAGGAGCGATATAGAGAATACTTAGCAAGAGGTTATTAACTAAGAGGACTTGCTTAGAGCTAGGGTTATTATAGCGTAGTAGTATATCCCATGCTAGGTTATAGGGAGCTTATAATAAGCAAAATAGCAGATAGTTAGCAACCCTCTGAAGTAATAGAGAATCTTATCCATAGACTATAGGCTAATAACTTATATTACTAGATATAATTAGAAAGGGCGTGCGGACTAGCTAGTAATTATAGGGGCTATATAATTAATAGTTATAGAACCCTATTCTATAAGGGATAGTTAGAGATACTATTAGAGGGGTCTCTAAGGCTAGAGATCCTTTACTAATACTATAATAACTATAGGGCAGGTTATATAGGGGTAAATAAGACTACTAAGTTAATCTCAAGGAACTTCTACTAGCTAAACTTAGCTATAGATATGCGTGATTATATTATAGGATGCTATATATACCAGGGGAACCACGTTCTAAGGCATAAGCCTTATAGAAAGTTATAACTATTACCCTTACCTACATACCCGTTCTAGGAAATAAGCATAGACTTTATTACTAGATTGCTAGCAAGCTCTCAGCATATAGGTAGAGAATATAATATAGTTCTCGTTATTATATGCTAAATAACTAAGTTTACTATATTTATTCTAATGATAAAGTAGCTAATAGCTGCTAAGTTAGCGCGGATTATCTATAAATAGGTTGAATACTACTTTAGCACCCTAGAGGGTATTATTAGCAACTAAGATAAGCTCCTAATAAGCTAATCTTAGGAAGAGTTTATAAGAGGGAGGGCTATTAAGCGCCGCCTCTCTATTATATATTACCCCTAGACTAATAAGTAGTTAGAAAGGATATATTGGATATTAGAAAAGTACCTACAAGCATATACTAGCAACTTGCTATAAGAATAGGCAGTCTAGCTACCCGAGGCGGAGTTTGCATATAATAATAGTTGCTATAGCACTACTAGCTACTCGCTGATAGAGGCCCTATATAATTACTACCTGCGTTATATAGAATATATAACTCCTATGAATAGGGTTATAATATAGGGCGTAAGGGAGCGAATTAAATATATTTCAAGACTTTGCAAGAGGGCCTAGGAATAGTAGTAGAAAGCTACTAAAGCGCAAGCTAAGTATTATAACATAAGGTATAAGGACTAGACCTACTATTAGAGATAGGTTATCAGGCTATTAATAAAGAACTTCTAATTTAAGAATAAGAAACTAATACCTAGGTTTATATAGGTAGCTATTATAGAACTAATTAGTATATAAGTATATAGGGTCTATCTGCTACTATAGTACTAATAGATATATAATATATTCTCTATTACCTTGCTAGAACTATAAGATAACTACTAAGTAAGCAGCAAAGGTTCGCCTATATACCTAGAGCTTAAGGATAAGCTAGAAAAATAGGAGGTAAAAGAGATTATTATATAGCAAGGTATTAGTAATAATATGCAATATCTAGTTAAATAGGCAGGATAGCCTATAGAATATAATACATAGGAGCCTATAAAGAACTTAGTAAATACGCAGGAGGCTATTCATAAGTTTAATAGATAGTATAGGAGGTCTTATAAGAAGTAGGATAACTAGTTGCTAAAGTTATAATAATAAGTTACTAATTATAAGTTATAAGACTATAGAATAAAAGCTAAATTAAAAAGCAGAATATTAATTATATTAAGTAGCGAATTATTGCTAATATTATAGTAAAGAGAGGGTATTATCCTATAAAGAAAAGGGAGAGAGCTAATAATCTAACTAGTTATTCACTTCTAACTATAGCCATAGGCGCGAGCACCCCGACTATTATAACTACGAGCAGCACCATAGTAACTAGTTGCTAAGCTAGTATTATAATATCCCTATTGCTACTACCTATAGACTAACTACTAGCTAACTTATCACTAGGGTTACTACCTAACTTACTACTAGAGTCACTACCTAACTCATCACTAGAGCTACTACCCACCTCACTACCTAACTTATTACTAGAGCTACTATTAGAGATAGTAATAGTAACCTTAGTCTTTTTAGCCTTTCTAGCCTTCTTTACTAAATTATTACTATCCTCTTAGCTACGTTTAGTAGGGATATAGAGATAAGAGGCATAAGAGATAGGGCGAGCACTAGTAATAGTAATAAAGCAGGAGGGAATATTATTAGAAGTATACTTAAGGAGATTATCTTAGAGCAACTTATTAAACTTAGAAAAGGAGTTAATATTATACTTATAAGGGCGCTTAGGGACTAGCTTTATTAAAAGGTTATTAACTAGATAATTAATCTTATTATAGAGGTATATAATAGGACTATTATTATAAATATATAGTAGCTAGGTAGTATTCAGGTTCTAAAGCATATTAATACTATTATAAAGGGTATTAACCTAGAACTAATTATGAGTAGGATATAGTTAGTAAGAGAGTAGTAAATAATAGCTTATATAAACTAGGATATTAAGAGCTAGGTGCTTATAAATTAAAGCAAGTTCCTAGAGCTAGAGCTGCTCTATATTATAGCTACTACTACTAGTAGTAGGATTATAGATAAGCTTAGTAATACGCTTTTATACTACTAAAAAGTTACTAAGCAAAGTAAGAATATAATAATAATAAAGAGGGGTTAGGATACCCTCACGCTCCTAAATTTAGATCTAGTAGAATATATTCTAGGTTATCTAGGCTACGCCCTAAAGCTCCTAGGGAACCTACTAGGCGTTAGTATATAGCAACTAGGTAGCGAACTAGCAGAGACTTATAGTAGCATATTTCTTCTTATTAAAGTTATAATAGACGTACTTCTATATATACTTGCTATATATATAGCAAAGGTTAATAATATCCTAATATATCTTATAGAGATAGCTAAGGCAAGGATAGCTACTATTAGCGCTACTAGTAAGGTCGCTAGAGAGGATCTTGGGATTATATAGGTATTTAGCGAGTACTACGCCTATATGCGTAATATAGGATATAGCAGAGAGCTATTAGCAAAAGGCTAGAGAAGAAATATACCTAAAACGAAGAGGCGAAGAAGAAGTTAGATAATTATAGCAAAAGCTTATAGAATAGATAATAAAGAAAAAAACAGAGGCTACTAAATTAAAAAAAGGATAGCAAAGAGAGAAAATTTAACTAGGTCAGAGACCTTGAAAAGAAGACGCCCTTTTATACTTAGTATCGCTAGGTAACAAGGCTAAATAATTACTAGCTATATACTACTAAAAAGTTATATAACTATTAGCAACTAATTAAAAAAATAATAGCAATATATAAAATTTTAAAATATATAACGCGCTAGAAAATAAAATATATTATTTGCTATAGTAGCCCAAATCTAGCGCGGGAAGGAGCGATAGCAAATAATATAATAAAGGTGCTAAACTATCGCCCTGTAGTTAGCAACGTAGAGCTATATTACCCTACTAGTATGCCTTAGGGACCAAGGCTTTAGAAGGGGGGGTAATTATAAGGAATAATACCAGGTATAGGATACAAGCCACGCTATTAGCAAAACATTATGAAGTTAGGGGCGGATAAATATACCTTAGAGAAAACTCTATAAGCTGCAGACTTAGAAGGTTAAGTAATAATTTAATATAATAACGGATACCTATGTTTCAGCATTCTAGCCTTTCCTGGTTTAGGCCTATAGCCATACTCTTATAATAAAATTTAAAATAAGAGTAATACGTATAGGAGTATTATAAGTTAATTAAATATTAATTACTAACTACTTAGAGGATACTAAGGAGCCTAAGGATACTAAGGAGATTAAAATAATTATCCTATTAGAATATTAAGACTTTAAGAAGGTATTTAATATTAATCTAATAAGAACTATATTAGAGTTTAGAACTACTAGGAGCTACTCTATTAACCTAGAGCCTAGGACTAAGCCCCTATTTAAACCTATTTACTTACTAGTCAAAAAAGAGTTAAAAGGGTTAAGAGGTTATATCTATAAAGCCCTACAGAGGGAGTAGATTTACTTATTAATAAGTTTAATAGGGGTACTAATTCTATTTATCTTAAAGAAGGGAAGTAAGTTAAGGTTATATGTAAACTATTAAGAGCTTAACTAAGTAACTACTAGGAACTATACCCCTCTCCTTCTAATTAATAAAATCCTTAACTAACTCTCCTAAGTAAAGTACTTTACTAAACTTAATCTTAAGGATACTTACTACTAAATAAGGATCTAGGAAGGAGATAAGTAGAAAATAGTATTCTATATATAATATAGTTATTATAAATACTATATTATATTATTTAGGCTTAGTAATATACCTGCTACCTTCTAGATATTTATTCATAAGTTACTTATAAGCCTAGTTAGTATTATTTATATTATATACTTAGATAATATCTTAACTTTTATCAATCATATAAACTCCTATACAGAGGTAATGAAATAAGTACTTACTTAGTTAGAAGCTAATAGCCTCTATATAAACCCTAATGAGTATAAACTCTATGAAGAAGAGATCGATTTCTTTAGGTTTATAGTCTTAGTAAATAGTATTACTATAAAATAGGAGAGGGTTTAGGTAATTACTAAGTAACTAGTCCTTATTATAATATAAGGAATTTAGTAATTTCTAGGATTCATAAGCTTCTAAAAGAGATTTATTAAGAACTACTCTAGGATCTATAGCTTATTTACTAATTAACTTATTAATATAACTAAGAGATAGCTAGTAATAACTAGAGAGGTATTAGTTACTTTCTATTAGCTCTGCGCTTTATTTATAGAAATATCTATTTTATACTACTTTAACCCTATACTCTTGATTTAGGTTAAAACCGATATATTAGACTTTATAATAGGGGTAATACTAAGCTAGTTAGAAGGGAATATATAGAGACTAGTGGTATTTATATTCTAGAAGCTTAACGGTATATAACTATAGTATAGTATACTAGAGGTAGAGCTACTAGCTGTTAGGGAGGTAGTAATAAGGTAGTAGTACTACTTATTTTATTCTTAGTATTATATCTAATTTATTACTAACTACCTAGGTTACTAGTACCTTGCTAATAAGAAGATACTTAGTAGCTACTAGGCTTACTTATTATAGGACCTATTAATATTTAACTTTAAAATTAAATATAAGCTAGGTTATTATAACCTTGCTAATAGCTTCTTATAGAGACCTAACTATGCCCTAGGGGATATAGAGGTTAATAAAGCTAGGGACTCGCTCCTATAAGACTTCTTATAACGTTTTAATAAACGCTTTAATAAGGCTACTATTTAGAGGGTAAGCACTAAGTAGTAATAGAGTACTTAACTATTAAATATATACCTAGAATAACTCATACCCTCGCTCTAGGAATAAGTTAAGAAGGCTTAATAAAAATATCCCTTTTATATTAATAAGGAGTAGGAATAGTAAGGGATAAGGTAATTACTAGATAACTCTAATACCGTAAGATACTAAGAAGGATTATATATCCCTAATAACTACCTACTTTAGAATAAAGTCCTTAGGGTATTTTATAATAAGCTATCTAGAAGTTACTAAGAAGTTACTAAGATACTAAAGAGAATTAGAAAGTCGTTTTTCTAGAATATATAAAAGAGTAATATAAAGGAATATATTAAGATATATATAATATACTAGTATATAAAACTAAGATACTACTTCCTATATAATAAACCTATACCTCCACTAGTACCTACCTAGCCCTTTTAATAAATATTAATTAATTTTATTACTAAATTACTACTATTACTTAGAGTAAGAAATAAGCCTTAATATTCTTGTTATTATTAACTAATTTATAGAATACTCCTTATATATCCCTATTAGGGAGTTACTTATAGCTAATAGATTAGCTATACTACTAATTAAATATTTCTTCTTTATATCTAGACTCCTAGTAGCTATTATATCTAATTAGGGATTACTATTTACTAGTAATTTCTAATCTAAAGTATACTACTTACTAGTTATTAAGAGGAAGATTAGTACTACCTTTTACCCCTAAACTAATAGCTAAATAGAATGCTAAAACTAGAGTATTAAGTACTTTTTAAGGACTTTTTATAATATTAACTAGGATACCTAAGTAATATAGCTTAACCTAGCCTATTTTATTTATAATAACTCCTATTATAAGGCTACTAAGATATTACCTACTAAGCTACTAATAGGATATTCCCCTTATAAACCTAATAATACTAAACCTTAGCTAAAGGTCTTCGTCCTAGTAATATATAAGAGGGTCTATGGTCTACTTACCTAAAGGTTAGCTATTACTAACTCACTTTATAAATATAATGAAATATATAGTAAGTTCTATAATTAGAGGAGGACCCCTATTATTTTTATTATAAGAGACCTTATATTACTTTTAACTAAAAATATTAAATAAAAGCAGCCCTCTTATAAACTTTCTAATAAATATCTAAGCTTATTTAGGATCCAATAAGTAATTAATAGGGAATAAGTATATAAGCTATAGATTAATGAAAAGTACTAAATCTATAATATTTTTATACCTATATAAATAGAACCCTTTTTTAGCTTAGCTGTCTTATTATGAGATATCCTAATTAATAATAATAATAATAATATCTATATAATAAACTATATTATTACCTATAGGGGCCTTAGATATAACTATTAGTACCTTATAAAATAGAAGGGCTATAGCAAACTTAATAATTTATAAGAGCTATAATATAAAATATCTATAGATTTATAAAATAACTATAAAGCTAAACTATAAGTCAAAAATTATAATCCCTATATAATTTAATAGGTAACTTGATAAGTAACTATTAATTAAGTAGAATAAGGTATGCTAGCTAGGTATCTTAATTTACTAGCCTAAAAGCCCCTAATAAGATAGAAAGAGATTAGAAAAACACCTAAAGGTAACTAAATACTACCTAGAGGTTATTAGTAGCCTACTAGGAGCGCTCCTAAAAATTTTAAATCTACTAGGCGCTAATACCTTTCTTATTAGGATAAGTTTTACCTCCCCTAGTATTATTATTATCTCCCTTAAAAATAGATAAGGTAATAGATAGCGTAGCTAAAGCTTTATATTACTACTTTAAGTTAGAAATAATAACTAGATAAGTACTAGTAAGGTATTAGTAGGAATGATATAAACTTATAACTTTATTATAAGAGTTATTTAACTCCTTAATATATTAGGCTTATACTTCCTATACCTCTAGCTACTTCTAAGCTACCTGCTCTATTTCCTTATAATAGTAATAAAGCTTCTTATATTATTTATATAATGACTTAGGTTATTTCTTAGCCTCCATAGTAAAGCGCTACTAATAGCTAATAGAATTCTCTAAAGGAACTACCTAGTAGTTCTCTATCTCTATAGAGATCTCTACCTCCTTAGCTTTATATTTCTTAAGTATAATAATAGCTTTATTCTTCTTAATTTAGAAGGCTTTCGTAATTAGAAGCGCGCCGTAATCCTAATCTTCGGCGCTGTAATCCTAATCCCTTACACTAGGTAATAAGGATCTCCTCTTAATTATAATTAGAAACTAGTAGTAACGTATTAGAAAGGAACTAAATAACTTACCTTATTCTTAATATATTATATTTAAATATTGAGCTAAGAATTACTTTTATCTATAAGGCGCTTAAGCTTATTAATAGCGCTTATTATATAATAAGTAGGTTATAAGGTGTTAGTAGCTAAGAGGTAGAAAATAAAAAATAAAACTTATAGTAATATAAGCCTTATTATTACTTATTTTAATATAGTACTTATATTTACTAGAGATATCTAAGAAATTAATAAATTAATAAGGAATTTAAAACCTTAAGCTATTAAGTAAGTACTAAATAAGAACTAGAAGCTTACTATTACTTTGAAAATAGAGAATTAAGCTTATAAAGAGCTTAATCTTAGGGATATCCTCTTTATTTAGCTCTTATTATACTTATATCTAGAAGTAGTAGTAATAAGAGTACCCCTAGAGCTTACTTATTAAAGGGATATAGGAGGTATCTAGTATAATAATAGGGAAAGGGGTAATATTAATAATATTAGTAGTATTAATAGTAAGAGAAGATATAATAATAGATTTATTATATAGTAATTAAAATAAAGTTATTAATAAAAGAGTAGGAGGCTAATATAAGTTATTAATAATAGTAGTATCAGTATTGGAAATCTAAAGAAATAAGAAAGAGAGATTTTAATAGGGCGAAATTCTAAATAATATTTATATATTTCTAACTTAATATTAAAACTAGCTTTTTATATAGCTAAAAGGAGGATAATCTCTAGATTATTTTATTATTTAACTTTATTTAAATTTATTATATATAGGGAGATACTAAGTAACTATTAAATAACCACTAATAACCCCCCATACTATAATAAAGACCTTCTTTATCCTTAGAGGGAGAATATCTTTATTAGCGCAATATAAATGCTAACAATATAATAATAAGTAGAAAATATAATAATTTAGAGAGTAGATTTAAAATAATAAAACTAAGCTTAAATAATAATATATTTTAATATAACTGTCGGAATAACTATCCTGCGCAGGTAATAGTACTAGAAAGATAGGGTTCTTCCATAATACTGCAGTTATTCGTGATATCTATCTATCGTAGGTTTGGTGGTTACGATAGCTATATAGGCAGTCCTTGCGTATAGGGTCCTGGCCCTCCTATTGGTTGAATCGGCATAATAGATGGGTCCTAATAGCCCGACATAGCGCTAGTTGAGTCGGCGACGAACTACTAACTAGGCTTCTAATACTAGCTGTCTTTTATTACTGCCGGTACCTACCCTATAATAGCCCGTATTCATCGAGATAACCACTAAATAGTACTATTTATAAAAGGGGCCTAAATAGCCTAATAACCGCAGTTTTTGCACGTTTTGTTATTATCCCTGATATGCTATATATCCCCGGTTTTACTGCGCGCAGGGCCCCGGCTACTATCGGACGACCTACCCCTCTATCTATATTATCGCCTTGTTATTATTAATAAGCTATTAGAGGGCTTTATTCGGTATTAACTTCGTGAATCCGTTAGCTAGGTTATTATTACTATAGATCTAGCGGATCTCCGCGATCTCATAGCGCTTATACGACTACTATAGCGCTATTATATCGATTATAAGGTGCTTTTCTTTCGTTATACCTAGCTTAACGAGGTACTCATATAGCGAATACGAGTTAGTATAAATAATAGTCGATATTAATAGTAGGTCTAGTCGATCGGAGACCTTTTAGAGGGTTATTACAATCGCGTAAGCTATATTAATACTAGCAACTATGCTATAGATTTCCGAGGCTAGTATGCTGCGGGTAACGCGTTTTGACTTCGTCGAGCTATAATAGATAACGTTACTATTAATTTTAAACGTATTAATAGCCTTATTATTATTAGTCTCGTTAGCTAGTATAATAATAAAACCTAGTTATAACGATAGGTCGTTGTTATTAGCAAAAGATCTATTAATAAAAATAAATAGTTTCGTAATAGCGAGGTTAAGTGGGATAAAACTAAGGCCTCTATCGAGGGATTATAACTGCTAGAGTATTCGCTAGTTAAGGATTCTAATATCGTTAACTATAGGGTTTTGCTATTATATAGCAATAGATAGGTTAAAATAGGCCTCGGGTTAGCAAATTAACGCAATATACGCGCTATAGGCGCGTTATTTAATATATTGCTACTTTCAGACGGCTTCGTTAGCAGAGGGGTCGATAAGGCGTAACTTAAGCCCTTGGTCCTTTTAGCGAAGGGTGAGGGTATTGCTATTATTAATCGTTACGATCCTACCGTTAAATATAAGGGGGTTATTAATAGCGAGGATCTGCTTAGGTTTAGCTAAAAAGCCGGCTTTAGTTAATTTAGCCTCCTCAAGGGCGGAAAACACGTCGTTTAATAGGCCTAATATATTATTAGTTTATATACCTATAATAGCAAAAGATAGGTTATTTTTCGTTAATATAAGTAGGCAGGGGTTAAATAACGAAGTCTCTATCTCGAGCCTCTCTTTATAATAGTAGCTATATATAGCCTATTAATAGGTGCTAGCCTTAGCGATGCTATAGAGGGGTTTCACGACCTCTATAATAGTATTATTAGGGTATTTATACTATATTTAGGCAGGGATTTTAGCGAAGATAGGGCGGGTGAGATAGGTAGTAGACTAGATATAGGCTTAGGTAATATTATAGATCTAAAGGGTTTTACTATTAGCTAATAATAATAGGGCGATTATAAAGATTAGCTATTAACTAGCTCTTTAGATCGTAGGGGCCTAGGTTAAAATAGCCTCTTTACTATTATTAGCATAGCCTTAAATAATAAGTCTTAACTTCTTATAGGGCTAGGTTATTTTACCCTTAACCTTATTAATAATATAGGAGCGGAAAATCCTGATCCCGCTATAGCGGGCAGGGTTATACCTAATAAAGTTAAATACGCTTCATTCGATAAGGGATTCGATCTCTTATCGGGTCGACTGCTCAAAAGGCTCTCTAGGGGTTATAATTACGCTATCGTTATATAACTTAATAGCGAGGTCGTGGTTAGATTGCTCTTTAGCAGATAGGAAGGCTTCGTTAGTAGTAGTAATATCCGTTTTAGCGAGGAGTATAGTTAAAGTCAGACCCGGCGCTAGGTTATAGCAGGGCTAGCCTTAGCGCTATAGTAGTATAGGAGCTTCGTTATTAGTAATAACGATTATATCGTAGACTTCCTTAGTTACTCCGTAGGGGTTTGCAATCCTATTGTTATTACTATCGGGTTTATTAGCAGGTTGGTCGACCGGTAGTAAGGTTTAATAATAGTTAACCGGAAGGATTTCGACCTATTAGGTAGTTAAACTACGTATTCGTAGCTATTATTAGAGATAAGCTAGTAAGGGCCCTTCTAGCTATCTTTTTCGCGCTATACTCTGACCTCCGACTAGAGAGGTAGGCTTAATATAGGCTCGGTTATAGGGCTATTTTAGGCTATAATAGCCTTATTAATCTAATGACTAGCATAGAGTTAGTAGATTTCGTTAGTAGCCTTCTATATAGCTTAGGCGCGTTATATAATTAATAGCAAGGGCGCTAAATCATCCGTTAGGCGCGGGTAAGCTCTGAATACTAGTAGGGTTAGTATTAGGCTATTAGGCCTAGCGACGTTATTAATAGCTTTTATAGCTATTTAGAGGGTAATATCGGGGTTAGCAGAGGGATCTTCTGCCTAGATAATCTTATAGGCCTAGTATAATAGCTTATAGTATTATTCGACCTTCCTAATGCTATTATAAGCCTTAACTAGGACCTCTTTTATAGAGATCGCTATCTTTTGTATAGATTAGCGAAATTCAGCGGATCGAAAGGAGGTACTAGTATTAGTAACTATCTAGTCAGGTAGGCCCTAGTATATATCGATCTAGCAGAGCTAAAGGGTTTGCTATATAGTTTTAGCAGATATATCCTTTATAAAGCGTGCTATATTAAACGTAGTAGCTATATTAACGACGTAGAGGGTAGGGTAGTTATTATTAAGATATATAATATTAATAACAACCTCGTAGTTGAAATTGCAGTCGTCTTTTATTATAAACTTGAACTAATAGGGGCTGCTGCTATAGAGTTAGTAGTAGTAGCAGAACTTCGTTAACTTATTAATAATATCGATATTAACGGGGTAGCCGGCGCGCTAGAGGACTTTATGGAGTCGTTAGATAGATAGGTAGCTAAAACGATAGTAGATATGGCGTAATTTAGCATTAGTAAGGTTATAACTTACGATAGCCTCTTCCGGGTTAGTCGTAAACTATAAGTAGCCCCATAGTTATATAACCGGGGTCGTAAGGTTATCACGAACGAGTTAGTTAGCAATATTATCGAATCTTATGCTAAGTCGGTTTATATTATAAAGGGATAATAAGAAGGGGGTATTTATTAGCATTATATAGAAGGTCACGTCGCTAAAAGGAGTTATAATAACTATTATTCCGAGGGATTCGATAGGGTTAGCGCTGCTAAAGCGGATCGAGGCTACCCCGGCTATAGAGGGGTTAAGTTAGTAGTTAACCCTCTTTTATAGGGCTAGAAACTATAGGTAACCCCCGGTTAAATATCGGGCTGCGCTAGAGTCGGGGATAATCCCTCTGAACGTAGTTAACGAGTAATAGTTAGTAATATATATCGCAATAGGGTTATTATTTTTATTAACTAACGCGTTATAAGAGGGTTTAACGTAGTTAAATGCGTAGAGGGTCGACTAGTTAGCTAAACGAGTTATCACGTTACTACTATTAACTGCGGTGGGTTAGCTAAAACAGGTAGTAGTGAAGAAGGCCTCGTCATTAGTGCTATTAACCTCGTTACCGTCGTTATTAATAGATAATAACTAGTAAAAGAGGGTAATAGGGTCGTTAATAACGGAGGGGTCGGCTATAGTAGCTACGAGGTCTTCGATACCCTCATACCACGCTAAAAACTAGTGATATTTAGCGGGGTTAGCGTTGTTTTGGACGTATTAGCTGCTCTTAAACTTACTATAGGCCTTACGGCGATCGTTATTAGTATATTTCGTCGACTAATAGCCGGGTTTGCTATAAATATAGCACTTTTTAGCTCTTACTACGTTATTAAAGCTATTGCTAGCCGTGCGGGGCCTAAAACGATTCTTTTAGCTATTACTATAGTAGGTGTAGTCGGTCTAATAGACCCTAGTCCTATCGTTATTTTTAGCGATATATTACGCTATAGGCCGGGTTATTATTAAAATAGCTAAATATAACTAGCTAAGGACCCCTTCTATTAACTCAGTAGGGTTAAAGAGGTAAAAATAGCACTCTTCGACCCCTTAGCAGGCGTTAATAATATAGTCCTATAGGACGAGATTAGAGTAGTAGGCTAGTAGTAAGGCTTATTAGACCTTAGTCACGTGGTTAATAAGGATCTCTAAGCATTCTATCCTCGTTTTAGAGGGGTTATTATATATAACCTAGGTTAATATAGCCTAGCGCTACTCTATTAGGTAGGCCTAGCGGGTATTATAGGATTCGAAGTAATTACGGAGTTTCTTAACTATAGCTAGGAGGCTTAACTAGGCGCTGCTAAGTTAGTTAAAATAGTAATCATAGGCTTAGCCTTTTAGTATAAGGGGGAGGGCGCTAGTAGCTTGCGATTGCTAGATCCCGACCTTCTCGCAGATATCCCGAAAGATAGTTAATTTCACTTCTAATATATCGTATTTAGCGCTGCTATACTTTATATTATTAGCATAAAGCTTAGCTAGATCTATTAACTACTTTAGCGTAGCTAGGAGGCTGTTATAGCCTATATCCTAGTTGTTATCGACTGCGCCGTCTCTGCTAGTAGGCGTGGTTTTTACTAGCGCCGTCGTGGGAGGGGTCTATAACTATAGGGTTCTAGCTTAGGCGAGGCTCTTATCGGGCCTCGTGAGATAGGGCAAGTATATAAGCATAACTAATACTAATATCTCGCGAATAAACGTTAGGTTATTAGCAAGGTATTATAGGAAGTTATCTATATAGGTATCTAACTAGGCTTAGCTCTAGTAATAGAACTTAGGTCTATTTATAGCCTTAACGAGCCTAATAGAGATTATTCTAGCTACTAGATTAACCTATACTCTATAGCTAATAATATAGTCTTTAAGGGCCTTCCTAAGCTTCTAGTTAGTTTTGCTAAATAGTTTAGTAATCTAGCTAATAAAGTTATATAAGAACTCGCACTAGAAGGCTCGGCTAGTGTTCTTATTGATCTTATAGACCTTAAGTTAATAGCCTATCTATATATTTGCTTATTTAACGGATATATTAGGAATATTATCGCTTTCCTCGTCGATCTCAAAGACCTTACCCTATAAATAGGGCTAGATAATACCCTTAAGCTAGGTAGGGATAGGGATATCGCTAGAGATAGATCCTTAGATAGATCTATTATAGGTAGTAGGAGGAGGAGGGGGGTTGCTACCCGGCTTAGCAGTTAGGGTAGCTATCGTGAATAGAGTAGTAGAGGTAGGGGGGGGGGTATAATATGCATTATTTTTCGCGATATTATAGCTTTTTCGCATCGAGGTCGTTATATATAGGCGTAAAGCAGCCTAGACGTTATCGCTATAGTCGTTTACTCAACCGGTCGTTATATATAGGCGTAAAGCAGCCTGGATATTATTGAATAGTTATTATAATAGCCCGTAACGGTCGTTTCAATCCCTCTGCTAGTAGCAGTAATATTAATAGCGGAGACGTCTCTTCTACTCTAGGTAGTAATAAACCTTGCTGATCTATAGTAACTCGAGTAGTTATAATAGTTAAGTTAACTACTAATTAGTATCGGAATAACTATCTTGCATAGGTAATAATACTAGAAAGATAGGGTTCTTCCGTAATACTATAGTTATTCGTGATGTCTATCTATCGTAGGTTTGGTGGTTATGATAGCTATATAGGCAGTCCTTATATATAGGGTCCTGGCCCTCCTATTGGTTGAATCGGCGCAATAGGTGGGTCCGAACGGCCCGACGTGGCGCCGGCCGGGTCGGCGACGAGAACCGCCGACTAGGCTTCCAACAAAGGAGTTATATAGGGTTTTAAAAGCCTTAAAGAGGGTATATAATTATCTATATAGATAATATTTTATCTTAGAAATAAATACTTAGATATTAGTTATATAACTTAATAGAGTAGCTATAAACCTTCTAGGAGCCCTTATTATCCGCTAAATTATATATATTTAAATATTTAACTTTAGAATATAATATATTTATAGTATTTAGAATATAGTAATAATAGCTTATTATAGAAACCCTAGGGTCCCTCTAATATTATTAATAAGGAAGCTAAGGTAGAGATTAATTCTTAGATTAGTTTATAGATCTTCTTTATAAATATAGAAGCTACCTCCTTTTTTAATTAAGCTTAATACTATAGTAATAAATAACATGTAACGGAGGTCCTAGTACGGGATATAGAGGTTATTAGTAATATAATAAATATCCTAAATATACTTCTTAATAATTTATACCCTATTCTATATATTCTTAATAGATTACTTATTATTTAATAATATAGGAACGCTCTCTAGGGATTTAATTAGTAAGGTATTATAACTTTAAGATTAGAGCATTAGATTGTTATATTTAGTACTACTTACTTTTTACTAGATTAATAAATTAAAAGCTAATATTATAATAAGTTATTAATAGTTCTAGATATTAAAAGAATTAATTATAAGAGCTTATAAAAAGAGTAGTTATTAAAGTAAGTAATTTATAGCTGGAAGACTATTTAATTATTATATATAAGCTAGTGTATATATAGAGATTAATAAATCTCTAAGACATTACTCTAATTACTAAAAGAGAAAAGCTTAATATATAAATAATATAAGAACTTATAGCTCCCTAAAGGGATTACTTTTTATAAAGATCTTATTAGATATATAGAGAGTAAGTAAGTAATACCTTATAGAGGTAAGAGATCTACTTACAAGATAGCTTAAAGCTTACTAGCCTAAGAGAGTAACTTTAGCTAAGATTATAAAGTTTATCTAAAAAGAGATTATTTACTAATATAAGCTATATAATAAGATTATTATTAATAAAGGCCTAGAGAATAAAGATACTATTATTAAGTTTAATAAAAAGTATAATATAAGGAGAAAAGTAATATTTATATATAACTTAGGAGCTAATGGAGTAATTAAGGCTAGTTATTAGCTAATTACTTATATATTATTAATATAACCTAGAGGAGAGAGGAATATTAACCCTTAATTATACCTTCCTACTACCCTATTAATAAACCAATTAAGTATTTATAATTTAATTAGCTTCAGCTCTTTCTATTTTTTATATAGGTTTAGACCTATTACTCCCATTAAGACCCTAATACTAACTTAGAGAGTTCTTAATTAGAATTTAGTAATAATAAAAGAAGAGGAGGCTTAAATATATCTATAAGCCTTCTTATAACTTAATAAGGATATAAAACAAGCTAAAAAGATAATTAATAGCTCATATAAGAAAACTATAGAATATTATAATAATTAGTACTTTTATTAAGTAATAAGGTTATTAAGAAGATATTTAATAGAAATTAATTTTATAAACTTATTTAAGCTCCTAATATATGTTAAGAACTAAGTAATATAAATATTCATAGATCTAATTTAGAATGAAACCTAGTAAACGTCCTCTTAGCGCTAGGGAAAAAAGAGTATAATAATTATATACCTAAAGAAGAGGATAAAGAGCTAATAATACCTAGGGAAAGTAATTAAAGTAAAGAGGAGGATTTATTATAATTAGTAATATAATTAAAATAGTACTTAAAAGATTTAGAGAAAGTAATTAAGGTATTAAAAGCTAAATAATAATTAGTTATTAAGATTCTTAAAATATTAAAAGAGAAAGAGAAGGAGTATATTAAGATAGAGGAACTAAGGGATTTATAGTATTTCTTTTATTATAATCTGTTTTAATTAATAATTTATAGACTTATTTTATTTATTTCTCCTTATATCTCTTAATTTAGAAGTTTAAGATTCTAGGGATAATATTTCTAAACTTTAGGAATAAGGGTAAGAGATAGTATTAGTAATTCCCTACCTAGTTAAATACGCCTCCTCATTACTATTTAATATAATAATAACCTAGCTATAACTTTAACATCTATTAGTAACTCTAGTAGGGTGATAAAACCTAGGGATATATAATACCCTTAACTTCCTAGTAATAATATTAAAGACCCCTTTTACTAAACGAATAAGAGATTAATAACCTAAGGATAAGAGAGAAGAAGAGAAGGAGAAGGAGGGTATTAAAATTATAGTTATTAACCCCTAGAGAGGATATTAGTAGACCCTTCTTACCCCCCCTTCCTATTAAAATAATTTTATCTACTAATATTATATTAGAGTATAACTATTACTAGAGAGGAAAAGAAAGATACCTACGAAGGGTAACTTATTAATTTTATACTTAGGTATATTTTGAATTTAGTTCTATAGACCTATCCGCATATTATTCGCTTTAATTTCTTATTATAACCTAACTAACTTCCTATTCTCCTTTTCTTCTACCCCCTTCCCCCCCCCCCCCCTTATTTTATATAAATATATTTAGAAGTCTTATCTTCTTTCGTTAATTTATAATATAAAACCCTAAGTAGTTTATAATTTCTATAAGGTTAAATTCTAGAGGTAGCTCTATTATAAAAAAGTAATAAGAGTATATAAACCTAGCTTTAGGGTAGTACTCCTAAGCTTATTAATAATAGAGATTATTATAAAGAAGTAAGAAGTTAAACTTAGCTATAGCTATAACTATAGTATTTATTAGAATTTAGGACTATAAAATCTCCTTCATACTATTAAACTCTCTACTTCTCCTTACCTTATTATTATACTTAATTCTATACTTATAATACTTATAAATACTAGGATTATTATATAAGTAACTCTATTAAGTCTTATAGAAGAAGTAGTTAGTATAAGGAGTACTTAGTATAGAGATATACTTAAAATATAGTTTATAGATATAAATACTAGTTATAGGGTCCCTAGTAATATAGGCCTGCTCCTTTTAATAAATATAGAGTACTATATTATAATTACCTTGGGATTAAATAAAGAAGCTATATATAGCTACTATATACTAAAAGACCTTTATCTCCTACAATCTAGTAAGGAAGGTAGTAGAAGTATAGATAAAGACTTAATAATAAAAGTCTCTAGACCCCTTAGTTACTCAAATATTTATTTAAAGTCCTATTTACTAAGGTAAGCCTTTTAAAAAGCTAGCTTTATTACTTTAGTAGTCTTATTAGAAAATATCTATAATATAAAGGCGACCTCTAAGTATTTATTACTAGGGATATTAAGTTAAAGCTAAGTAAGGCTTATAGCTACTAAAGAATTATATTTATTAGCTAGAAGGTAGGGGAATAATAATAAGGAAGGGAAGGAATACCTAAGGTTAATTATTAGCGTATTAAATAAAAAGAGATATATCATCTTTCCTTATTTTAGGTGTAGTGATATTAGAACCAAGGACCTGGAGGGTTATTATAAATAGGAGATAATAAGGGCGAGGTTAATTAGTATTTTTAATACCTAAGACAAGGAAGTTATAATTAGCTATAATAAGGAGAGATAATCTATAGATATAAGAGAGGAAATATAAAGAAGCTAAGTTAAAATTAAATAATTAAATAGAAGTAGTTATTATAGGAGTAAAAGTTAATAATAGAGAATAGAAGAGGATATTTATTTAGTTTTATAACTAAACTCCTTGTTTTAATAGCTACTACTAACTATTATTTCTTTTACTCTTTCCCTATATAGAACTACTCTAATTTACTATTCTATTTATTATAATTTCTTTATCCTAAGTCTATTTTATTTTATTAAAGCTAAGGAGAGTAAGGGAGGAGAGTTAAGTATTCCTTCTATAAGCTACTAATAAATCACTATATTATTAAAGTAATTAGTAGATATAAAAACACACTTTTAACCTCTTAAACCCTCTAGATTTTCTCTCCTATATATATATATGTCTACCTACTAAGCTTATTTTATCTACTAATAATATAATATTAATTACTATACTATAGCTTCTTCTTTACTTCTAATTTTACTTCTATTTAGCTCTTTAGTCTATAAATTACTCGCGCTCATTCTTTATTAACCTTTCTTAAAGTATATTATAATAAAGAAAGTTATCCTTTATAATAATAAAGCCTTAGGTACTTATATCTAGGAATTAAGATTATTAAACCTTCCTATCCTTAATTTTAAACTATTAACTAAACTTATATCTAATAAACTAAGTGCGAGTAGGTTTTAGATATAGGGATAAAATAATAGAGATATCCTAGACTTTAGACCTCCTAATAAGCTTAGTTATTAGCCATAGCTAATTATATATAAAGCACGCCCTCTACTTAGAATTAATAATATTATTAATGAGATAGACCTTTCTAACTTAATATTAAAGTATAACCTTATTAAGTATTAGAATAAGACCTTAGAAGTAATAGAGAAAAATTCTCTCTTTATACTTATAGTATATTATAGCTAGTATATATAATACTATTAGTATATTAGAGTTTATAACCCTAATATATCCTAAAGATATTATAGTAATAGGTCGTTATCTTATAAGGCTCACTAAGCCTGACTAACTACTCTATTATGATATAGGTAGAGGTATAGAAAATTACTTTAGAGATCTAAGAGATATAGTAACTACCCGGATTAAGGCTAAATCCCTTAATATACTTCTTATTTATCTATAGGTACCTAAGTTTACTAAAGTAATTATTATAAGTCTATTAATTAATTTATAAGATAGGAGAAACTAGTTCTATAATAACTAGTAGTTAAGAAGAGGAGCGGAAGGATAACTATAAACCTTAATATTTATTACTATAAGTCTTTTACTAGGAAGTAATGTAAGAGAGATCTTAATAGGATAGCTATATCTTATTAAATTATAATATATAGACCCTCTATTATAAGCTTCTAGCCTATACTCTATTATTTAGCTTAGGTCTTTTATACAAATTAGAAGCCTAGTACTACTAACGTAGCTTATAAATATAGGATATTGAGTATAGATTAATTATTTATTAAAGCTTTTACTAGTAAAATACTTATAAAAAGATACTAAGTCTAACTAAACATAGATAGATTCCATTATAATGAATTCTATAAGATAAGAGAAAAAGGAATTAAGAAGGATATAACTTAAAAAGATATTAAAAGTTGGATAGATAAATATACCCCTCGACTTTTAGATCTAAAGGCTTCCTATCTAGATAGGATAGATATTAACCTGCTAGTACCTAAGGATATTAATTTATAAACTAGCTTAATAGTTCCTTCTAATTTAGAACAGTTAGAAAGGGAGGAAGGATCTTCTAATTAATTAAATATCTAAAATATAAATAAGAGGGATTATAACTTATAGTAATCTATTAACTTCACGAAGTACCTTAAATACTCTAGATCTATAAAACTATCTATATCACCCTACTTAGCCCCTATTATCCTAAGAGATATTATATTTAAGCTTATTAATACCTTAGTAGTATTTAATACTAAGAGACCTAAGGGGAACCCTATACTAAACAAAGTTAAACCTATACTAGTAGTCCTATAATCTATATAATAACGTTAAGAATTTCTAGATTACATAGTAGCCTAGTATAAAAGAGGGTTATCTATTAAAATTTTAAAATAAGTAGAATATTTATCAGACCTCTATAATATAGAAGGAAAGTTATTAAGGTAAGAAGAGTTAGATAATTTAGAAGTTATAGCACTTTTTATATTTATAATCAAGAGCTACCCTTGTAATATCTATATCCTAATTAATAAACTAGCCTAGTAACTTAGAAAAGAGATTACCAAGACTTCTATAGAGCTTAAGAGAGTAGAAGTAATAAACCTTTAGGATACTACTCGAGCCTTCTTCTTATTAAACTATAGTAATTACTACTAAGCTATAGTCTTTATAAACTAACTAAATAGTAGCTATTTCTATTACAACTTTATGTAAGATTAAAATAGTAATTAACGCTTTATCAAGGCTATATAGAGCCTTAATATATAGTAATTCAAGATAGGAGCCCCTTAATAACTCTAAAAGCTCCTATTAGTTAGCGCTTATATAATTAATTTAGTTTAATAGAGAGATAGATTTATATATAGCCTCTAGTATATAAATAGGGTAGGGATTTAGTTTAACAAGGATTAATATCGCTACGGTTTAGTAATACAACCTTAAGTAATAGTATTTTATTTACTAACTCAAAATCCCCTTAGTTAACTAATATATCTCTATAATTACTTTAGAGTTCTATAGCCTAATTATTAATAGTAGTACAGCTCTATAAGATACCCTACTAAGCTAAAGAGACTTTAAGAAGGTATTTTTCTTCCCTCTACGCTCTACTACTCTTTTACCTATAAATAATAATATAATAAACTTTAGGAATAATAATAATATTATACTATCTCCTATAAGGGATATCCCTTATCCTAATTATAGATCGTTAGTATTATTAGAGTCTACTTTATTTAAAATACTAAATAATAAGCTCAAGTATCTTAGATACTAACTTTAGTTATAAGTCTTATAAATACTAAGCTATAGTAT
This sequence comes from Colletotrichum sansevieriae, assembly GCA_026260285.1. Classification (NCBI taxonomy): domain Eukaryota; kingdom Fungi; phylum Ascomycota; class Sordariomycetes; order Glomerellales; family Glomerellaceae; genus Colletotrichum; species Colletotrichum sansevieriae. The sequence goes on from JAOQIF010000109.1 coordinate 72,872, forward strand.
AACTACTAAGCTACGCCTGGGAACTATACTTATAAATATATTATTATATCCTAAGTAACCTAATCCTTTAAATAAGTATTATTATAGTTATATAGATTATATCTAGTAGAGGGTTAACTAATAGGATTAGATTGAGTAGAATATACCTAAAGGAGTATAATCTTATAACCTTTTATATCTAGCGTAGTAGGGTAGATAGTTTTAGCTATATTAAAATTTAGAGTAGGATAAGGAGTATAATAAGGAAAAAGAGGTAATGAGGCTATTATTAAGATATAACTTATAATAAAAAATAGTTAAACCTAAGGGGCTTTCTTAGTAATAAGATCGCTTACCTAGAAGATATTATTAATAAAGGGGATCTATCAATAGGGTTTACTCGCGTTTTTTTTATAAAAGTAGTTTTATTTATTTATTAAGACTCTCCTTTATAATATTATAAAGAGTCTCAAGGGGATAATTAGAATAGAATAAGATCGACTTAGCTATATAGCTTTTAAAGAATCCCCCTTAGTATGTAGGCTTATTATAAGAGAACTATAGAGTAGATTATAAAAGAGAGGAGCATAGTAGACTTTAGTATTAATCATATATTATTATTATTGGTACCTTAATAATCCTAAACCTCGTTTTTTAGTATTTTGCTAGCGAATTTATACTTAGTTTAGATAATCTCTTCAAATTAGATCTATAAATTACCTTATATAGCTTTTAAGCTTATTTTTAATATTCTCGCCTAGTTATAGGTAGAGTTATATTATTTATTATCCTTCCCAGTTCCTATCGGCTCTAGCCCTTCCTAGTATATAGATAGATATCTATATTAAACTATAGAAGACGTCTCTCTAAATAGGGGTGTACGGACTAAAGGGGGTATATATACCCGCTTTAGAGCGGGTATATATATATAATTATATAAGTAGGCCCTATCCCGCATAATATACCCCCCTAGCCTTATAGTATCCCCCGAGGCTAAATATAAAGTAAAGCTATTTATAACTAAATATAATAAGAGGAGCAGCGCCCTAGGAGGCCTATATAGCGCTACCTATAGAATAATATGAGGAGCGGTCCGCTTAATAATAAGGGGAATAATCTACTTAAGGGGGCCTAGCTAAAGCTATAATAAGGGGAGCGATCTACTTATAAGAGGGTTAGCGCGCTAGGAGGGCCCCGCGCTATACTAGCTATAATAATAATAATAGGAGTAGTCTACTTATAATATAGCTTATATTATAATATTTATTAGGTTTTGATCAAGGGTCTTATAATACCCTCTTCCTATAGTGTATTATATAAATAGGAGAACTTATTATTATGAAGAGTAGGTAAGATAGCTTCTTTTTCTAGCCCTATAAGCTAAATAATTCGCTTAGCTTTATTAGGCCTAATTATTAAAAGGAAGCGATTATAATATTATACTAGCTAATAGTAGGTATACCTATAGGGGTATTATATATAATCCCTATTATTATCTTGCTTTATTATAAGGTTTTTATTAGTAGGTCTAAATACTCCTATTAATATAGCGAATATACTTATAAGGGCGCTATTCTACTTTGACTACTAAGTAACAAGGGTACTAAATATGAAAGCTATCTTAATAAGGGGGCATAGCTTCGCGCTAGTCTATTTAGCTATAATAACCTTAATAAGGGCGTTATATACTTATATAAGCGCTATATACATACTAACTACCTCGAGAAAACGCTTAGTTATAATAACCTCTTAGATCTTAGGGATCCTAAGTAAGTATATATTAATACGTAGCATACTATTACTAATACTATATATATAGAGTAATATAGAAGCATTCGCCTGCTCTAGAATATAAAGGTATTCGTCTCGAACTATAGTAACTATAGCGAGGTTTATAAGAGTAATTGATTATTTAAGCGCCTATATAAGGGATTAGAGGGAGGTATTCTTAATAGCTATAAGGTCGTTTTAAATAACTATAAGAAGGGAGGGGTTATAGTATAATATATAAAGTTCTAGATATTATAATAGCTGCCTAGGAGGAACTTTTAGGTCTCCTTAGTAATATTATAGTTAGATATATATATAGCGTGCTTATTATAAGTATTATTAATCATAAGAGGTAACAGAGGTAGGGGCTCCGCGTTATTTAGGTTCTAGTATATATAGCGCTATATAGCCTACTTATTATATTTATAAACATATGCCTCCTAGGCTTCTTTATTATACTATATAGTAAGTTTATTAATTATTAGAGGGCGCGCTATATAGTATATAAGATTAGAAGCGTTTTTACTACTTAGGTTAATATAGTCCTATATACCTACTTAAAGGGTATAGATATAAAGCTATAAATATTAGGCGGGCTAGTTATATGGCTTAGCGAGCTTATAAGTATATATATATAGCTAAGTAGTAGAAGAGTTAGATTAAAACGCTATATTAATAACGAAGAGGCTAAAAGGAGGGCTAAGAGGAGGGCTAAGAGGAGCGCTTAAAGCTATTGTCACACGCCTTTTGGTGATATAGTCGGCCATCACGTGGTATTCCACGTGACCACGGTTGGGCTCAACGCCCATCCTTTAAGTAGGAGACTTCTAGCAGATAAGCTTAGAAGGCTCGGCTATTACAGAATATATCACGATATACCTATAATTGCCTATTTTACTATTTGTTATTGTTCACGCTTGTATTGCTCTTTTCCTTGTTTTACTCGCAGTCTTAGCGACCCCTACTGTAGCCCCAGGCTAGTAGGAAGACTGTGACAGCTATTATAATATATTAGGGGTTATATAGGAAAGGTATATAGTAAACGAAGTTAAACTAGCTAAGAGCTAGGCTTATAACTATTATCATAGCTCTAAGCGCTTAAGGGAAGGGTTATTATAAATAGGGGTATATAGGACGAAGTCTATAGTATAAAGGAGTATATAGATAGATATCTATATCGAACTATAGAAGAAGTCTCTCTAAATAGGGGCATGAGGACCGAAGGGGGTATATATACCCGCTTCGGAGCGGGTAGGACCGCACGTGACTACGCAAGTAGGCCCTATCCCCCACGATAGTAGCTTAGAGCTTGTGCGAAGTTACTTTGATCTTATGCTTTGTTGCGATATCCTCACTTTGAGCTGCAGCCTCACGGCCTACCACGTGACGTGCGGTATTACGTAAGCTGCACGTGTAGATATTAACCCGCGATATGGGTGACCCTTCCGAATAGTTACTTCGATAATATACCTTTATTCCTAATAACCTGCGCGCTTATAACTCATAAGAGTTATAAGCCTAGCTCTGATAATAGCTTAAAAAACCCCTCTACTATGAGTTATATATAGGAAACCTATTCCTACCCTTTTTATTAATTCCTTTACTATCCTTATTTATTATATCCTCTACTAATAACGAGATTCCCCTTGCAGGAGATATTCTTATATCTAGAAGTAACTAGCCCGTATAATATACCCGTTTTAAGTTCTATATACGCCTAAGAGGCCTCTAGGATTATATTAACCTAGATATAGATAATCGCCCTAACCTTTTATAAGTAACTATAGCTCTAAAGATCTCTAAGTTTATTACTAAGTATTAAGCTCTCTTAAATGCGAAATACTAGGAAGAGTATACTAAGTAGGTAAAATAGTATCTAGAGGAGGCTAAATATCTAATAGAGGCTCCTAAGAGCGCTCTAGAGAACATCTATCTAACTATAGAGATCTAGGGAAGCGAGGAAGAAGTAAGCATTATTTCTAATAGGATAGGGGGATTATCCTCCCTCCTAGAATCTCTATAAATACCTTAGACTATTATTTATAAGGATATAAAAATAGATTATAATATAGCGATTAAGGATTATATAGCGACTTCCTTAGATTAGCAGACCCTCTCGATATATTACCTTAACCTCTAGATATAGGTTAATAAGATAGTCTCGAACCCTATTCTAACTAATACTAAATTAGCTATCCTAAATAATAATACCTAGCTAAGGGTAACTCTATAAGCCCTTATATATAAGATCAAGAGGCAGCTCGCACTTATAATACTTATAGTTGCTAATATAGCTCGTAAGAACTATCTTTAATTGCTTAATAAAGCTAATTTAAATATTAACCCCTCTACTTAGTATATAGAGTAGTATTATTACTATATAGAAGTAAAAAGACTTAATATCCTAGAGGTCTAAGGAGAACTCGCATTATAAACCTTCCTTAAAGCGGTTAGATATTAACTCGCCCTGGATTAGGCTTATACTAAGCTTATGCAGCTTGTTATAAATACTAGTTTAGAGCTTCTAATATATATACTAGAATAGTATAGGATTATCTTCTCAGCCATAGCCCACGAATACTCGCTTGCTAAGGGCTCTCGTAGATCGAACGCTCTATTTGCTACTTTAGGTAGAAGGTCTAATAACCCCTTTAACGCGCGTTTTAATAGCTACCTATATAGAGAAGAGCATTCTTAGACCCCTAAGACGTATAGGCGCCTGGAGTATATATATAAGGGATCCTATAGGTTCTACTAGATCTCTATAGATAACGAAGAAGCTTAGGAAATCCTTTCTAAGCTTAATTAAGGCAAATAGTCGAATATATAAGCTACTATTATATATAAAGGATAGATCTCGAACTAGATAAGTAATACTAACTATAGAAGAAGCGGATCACGCAGCAAAAAAGGCTAATAATATAGAAATAGTAGTAGAAGAAATTGTTAGAATAATAGATATAGCTAGGGGTTAAATACTAGAGTCCTATCTAACGTCGTAGCTATATTAATCGATCTGCAAAGCCTTCCTAAAGCGATTACGCTAGGGATATACTTACTTAACGCCTCTGCCCCGCTGCATATTTTCTTATATAGTATAGTCTATAATAACTATAGTACTACGCACTTAGTTAATAATAAATTGCTATTACTAGACGACTCCTACGTAGAGTCTAGCCTAGAAGATATTATAGAAGCAGGTATAACCCGGATCCTAGTTATAGGCTAGGGAACCTGCATTCTCAAAGGGATCTTCAAGGGTTAATATAGATAGGGGTCGGGCAATCTTATACTTAAGAACGTCGCTTATATTAAAGGTTTTTATATTAATATTATATCTAAAAGTCGCTTTAACGCGCAGAAGATCTAGTTTTGCAGACTTAACTATACTTTATATATAGGAAACCTTGCTCGAAGCGTAGTTATCGCTATACTAATCCGAAAGCATGATTTAGTTTTCCTTAAATATAACCCCCTTTCTTTATACCCTCTTGAAAGTATGCTAGTAAGTTTCGCGTGCGTTATTGCTATAACCTAGCTAGTAAAAGCCCCTTATAGATAAGATATATATAACTATTGCAGAGATCAATTAGATAACGCATACCTATAGCATCTTCGTTCTAGGCACTTAGGCCCTGAGGCTCTCAAATGCATAGTTAAGAACATTCGGGGGGTGAAGATATATAACCTAATGCGGATATAATGCGAAATATATACTAGAACTCATATAAAGAAGGTTATCTCGCGCTTAAAGTTAGAAAATAAAGCGATTTATTTATATTATTATATCTTCTGGGATATTTTCTATTACCCTTTTGAAGCGATATTAGGAGCCCTCTATATCCTAATTATTAAGGATAAATACTCGGGCAAGCTATAGGGTTTCCCCCTAATATAACGTTTGCTTAAGGAAGTCTTTATAATACTTTTCTACTTTAAATACTAGGTTAGAAGGTAATATAGATTGGCGATTTATATTATCTACTAGGATAATAAGATAGCTATAATTATTATTAATAGCAGCATGTGCTATTAACGCTAGGTAAAGAATAATAGAATTATACTCGAGACGCCCCTAGTAAATATAAAGGAGCTAGTAGGCGGTTTAGAGCGTGCTAGTTAGGAGGCGATTCTAAGAGGTATTAAGATATAAGAAGGAGCTAATCTTCCCCTAGAAATATAGCTAGAGTTAACTCTCGCAGGGATTCACCTTTTTAACTAATCCCTATAGCAAAAAACTAATTAGAAGTCGCTAAATCAAGTTAAAGAAGAATAGTATACTTAATACTTCTATTAGTAGGCCCCTTCCTATATATCTATAATTAGGAGAGACCTTCGGCTATACTAGGGATAGATATATACGTATAGCTATTATGCATACCTGCTCGAAAAGGAATAAGAAAAAGGATAAGGAAGAACGTACTATAAGGTATATCCGCAGGGATACGTTAGATACCTAGTTAGGTATATTAATAACATATATAACTTATATAGGATCTGGGTGCCCGCGCTTAAGAGAGTGATTATTATATATAATATATAGTTTAACGAGTCGAAGTTCTACTCGAAAGAGGATAAATATATAGCAATACTAGCTAAGATTATATGTTATATCGTTAAATAGGAACTAGAGCTTGAGTTATTTCTAAATTCAGTACTCGAGCTTCTAGGTATATAGGAATAGGCTAATAATATAGTAAAAGATACTCTCAAAGAGCAAGAGACCTTAGTTATATAGTTATAAGATATTATAATATATAAGGAGACCTAAAAGGAGGCTCTAGGAGGTCTTCCTACCCCTGAATATACTCTAGGACCCTAAGTTGCAATTAGGAGCTAGAGAGGGGAAGCTAATATGCTGAACTCGTCTTATAACGAATCTTACGAACGAACTAAGGAGGTTATAGATATTTCGGAGGGGGATAATAGCACTTATACTACTCCTAATAAAGGTTAGAATAAAAATAGTAGACCCTAAGTTTAACTTAGAATACTAGTGCTAGATATAGATAAAGAGAAGAAAGTATTAATACCTCTTAAGGACCCTTTTAAGTCGAAAGATAAGATACTTAGAGTTATAAACTAGGTATATAAAGCGAAGGGCTTAAAAGAGGCTCCTAAAAGAGCTTATAATTAGAAGGATTATAAAAAAGCAAGCCGTTCGAGCTAATATAATTAATAGCTTCTAGAGCGATTTAGAGACTTTATTTTATTTATTAATAATATCTCGGGGACCTATTCTAATATAACTAATAAGAGATATAAGTTAGAATAGCTATTCTCTAATATTAATTACTAGGAAAAGGTTATTCCTATTAAAGACTAATACGCCTAGGAGGCCTTCTTTATAATATTTATATCTAATATAAAGAAGGTAGTAGAAGAAGGTTCTTCTAGGTATATAATGCTTTATTTATATATATAAAGTCGCATTAGAAGTTAGAAATAGGAGCGTAATAACGAGGATTTAGAATGAGATATATATATATCTAAGCTCTAATCGCCTCCCCGAAGCTAGAAAGAACTTCTAATGCTTCTAAAACGTTTATATAAGCGCTTTATAGAGGTAGCACAGCTTAAAATTAAGAAACTATGAGAAAAAGGAATATAGTGAGAAATCGACCGACGAGCTATATAATTAAGACCCCTACCCCTGAAATAGGTATTTATATATAAGGTTAATATAAATAGCAATCTAGAGCGTTTTAAGGCTAGGATCTGCATATAAGGAGACCTCTAGTAGAAGAGTAGCCTAGAAAATATATATATAGCAACTCTCGCTATAAAAACGTTTTATATTATAATAGCCCTAGCTACTTAATTCGACCTTGAAGTATAGCAATTCGATATAGATAATACTTTCCTCAATATAGAGAGGGACTTAAATAGACCTCTAATTTACTATTAACTCCTAGAGGGTTTTAAATATAAAGGAAAGTATATTAAACTTAATAAAGCTTTATATAGCTTTAGAGATATACTACTTCTTTAGTATAAGTATTTCTTAATAACTCTAAAGAAGCTAGGACTCGCCCTAAGCCTAGAAGAGGCGTATCTCTTCTAGGATCCTAAATATCGGGTTCTGGTTTTATTCTATATAAATAATATTCTTATCCTATACTACTAGGAATACTCCTCTAGAGTAAAACGGATTATAGATAGGCTAAAAGCTGAATACGAACTTAAGGACTAAGGTACTATTAAGTATTACCTCGGGATCTAAGTAGTTAGGGATTATATAGCCTAGAAGATCTATTTAGTATATAACTCGTATATTAAGAAGGTTGCTAAGCGTTTTAATCTTTAAGAACGAATATATCCTACGATCTTATTACCCCTTATAGAACTTAAGAAGAATGAGGAATAGGCTTCTCCTATATATATAAAAGAGTACTAGGAGAAAGTTAGTTCTATACTTTATTTAGCGATAATAGTATATCTAGATATAGCTTTTATAGCTATATATCTCTTATAGTTTCTTATAAACCCTTTGTTAGCTTATATAGTAGTAGTTAACTAGATGATCCGATACCTCTATATAATATGATTCCTCGCTCTTTGCTTTAGAAATATAGGGGGTATATAGGCTCTTTAGATTATAGGTAACGCTTCGTTTATAGATAATAAAGAAACGCAGAGATTAGCCTAAGGATATATTATATTCCTCTTTAGAAGTGCGATATATTAGAAAGCTATGCATTAAAATACTATTATAATATCTATAATAGAAGTAGAGCTTCTAAGCCTTAAGAATACTATAAAAGAGGTAATAGTACTTAAAAGACTCTTCTAAGATATAGCGTTAAATATAGGAAAAGATACCTAGAAGATTAACTATAATAATTAATAGATAATCCGACTCGTAGTTAGTAATAGAGAATATATTATAACGCGTCTCCGCTATATAGATATCTAGAATATATAGTTATAATAGGAGTTCTAAAAGGGTAGCTTTAATATAGCTTATATACCTATAGACTTAATACTTGCTAATAGTCTTATAAAGAACCTTTCTAGAGGTAAGTTTAAGCACTTCTATGCGCTACTAAACCTAGTAGATATATATATATTTATTATAAAGGATATAAAGTAGGAATAATTAGAAATAAGGGGGTATAGCAGCTAAGAAAAGTCTATATTTAGCCCTATAGCTAGGAAGCCTAATTTAGCTTATAAGAGCCTAAAAATAAGTCTAAAAATACCTAAAGGCGAATATTATCCTAAGCTAAAGCCCTAAATATATATAGAAACCCCTAAACCTAATAATAAAGCTTAGCCCTAATAAGTATAAGAGGAGGTAGTAAATATATTTAACTAGCTCTACTAATATTAGGCTAAGGTAGCTATAAGGAGTCTACTAGCTATAGCAGGGCTAGGGGGGACCCCCTATCTACTATTAGGTAGAGAGAAGATAGTAAATATAATACTAGGGGTAATAGGTATAGCAGAAGAGGTAATAGGTGTGATAGGTATAGCAGGAGCTAGAGGAGGAGTAAGTATAGGGGTAGCTAGGAGCATAGGAGTAGATATAATAGGAGCAGGGGTCTTAGTAATACTACTCTAAGCAAGGGCGAGGGTATACTAGATACTAGCTCTCTAGTAATTAAGATCTTATATATAAAGTTAGAAATAGATTAAAAAACGCTTCTAAAGCTTAAAAAACGCCTCTAAAATCGAGAGATATTTCTAAAAGAGTATTATACTTATAGCCTAGATAGTAGAGTTAGACTTTATAACCTCCTAGAGGTAGCAGGCGAAGAGTATTATAATAAGCACTAGAGGGGTATAAGGATAACTATAAGAAGTAGAGGTATATAATATATACTAATTCTTCTTATAGCGCTTTGCACTAGAGGTGCTAGTAGCTATAGGTATAGGGTTATAATAGTAACCCTAGGTCTTGCCTGCGAGGGTAGACCTAAGGCACTCCTCATAAGGGATATTATAGCAGAGGGGTCCTCAGGGAGCTATTTTTAAACGATTAGTATAACGCTTCTACTACGTAAGATGCTCTAGATAGTATATATACAGGGTATTATACTCACCCTCATCCTCGACCTCCTTGATATAGGGATAGGGGGGATAGGGGGGGGGGGAGGTGCGAAGGGGGTAGGGGGCATAGCAGACTCCTTATTATTATTATTATTAGAGACGGGGGGGGGACTACTAGTAGTAGTAGCATTAGTAGTAGCCTTCTCGCGCTCATGCTTATATGCTATATGCGTGCGGGTAGTAGCTTTCTTCTTAGAGATAGGTATTATGAATTCTAATCTATAAAACGGTTAGTAAGGGTTCTAATAATTATATTAAATGCTCTAATAATTATTTTAATAATATATAAGCGTTATAATAGGTAATTTAGGATTTTTAAAAACTTACTTTTATAAATTATAAGTAGTCTAAGGAAGAAAAAATTCGATTATAAGAGGGTGCGAGAGGTCTTGTTTACCTCTGCTACTCGCACCTGATAGCTTATACTAACTATATTAGGAAATTTCGTTAATTCTGAGAGTATTTATAACCTGCCTTAATAACCGAGCGACCCTATTAAGCACTCTTACGTTCCGCAAATATAACTATAAATAATATTTTTATTTATTTATTTACTTTATTACTATAAAAGCTATTTTTATATATTTTATATAATAACTTTAGATAGGTTTTAGGCATAAGGTAGTAAGGAACGCGTTTTTTAGCTATTTATAACATCTAAGGGGGTATATTGCAATATCCTCACTTTAAGCCGCAGCCTCACGGCCTACTACGTGACGTGTAGTATTACATAAGCTGCACGTATAGATATTAACCCGCGATGCGGGTGACCCTTCCGAATAGTTACTTCGATAATACACCTTTATTCCTGATGACCTGCGCGCTCGTAACTCGCAAGATGCTTTCTGTTATTAAATAATAGGGGAAGTTCTATAGCTATGATAAGGATACGGGAAGTTCCTTAGTTATACTATATATCCTCTATAAGAAGATAGATCTAGTAATATTAATAGCTTTATCCTTAGTAATATAGGGATTAGAATAAACCTCTATTATACAGGGATTAGGATAAATAAGAACTCTAAGTATATCTCTACTAATATATAAAAGGGCTATATTAATCCTAGACCTCTCGGGCGAAGATTAAAAGAGCTTAATAGCCTCTTCATATTATAGGAGTTTTAATATAAGGAGTATATAGCTTAAAAGAAGTAAAACTTTAAAAGAAGAGAGAAGATCTAATTAATAGTTAAGTTAATTTATATTAAAATATTATTTTAAGTAGAAAATAATCTTCTTATATAGATTAATAACATTAAGAAGCAATTTATAATAATAGATATTTAAGAAACTAACTAAGTAGTTATCAATATTAATTAAGTATATAAATAAGTAAAGACCTAAGAGATTATTAATAAAACCGACTTAAAGGAGTAGTATTAGAAATAGGAGGATAATATCTATAAATTATAGGAGTATTCCCCTAATATATTTACTACCTAGTTATAGTTTAATAACTTTATTCAGACTCTTAGATATATACCTTTAAGAGTATATGCTCTAATATATATAATATATATTAAGGATTAACTAGAGAAAGGATCGATTAGCTTTAAGAAAGTTATATATAATATAAGAGAGTAGATTAATAGATTTCTAATATTAATAGGGAAGAGTCCTATAAAGAAAGAGATATTATAAGAGGATTATTCTTAATATCCTCTCTCTTATTATTAAATAAGCTTTAAGGATAATAGAGAGATAATAATAACAAGAAGAACCCTAAGAAGAGGACTAGGGAGGAAGCTAGAGACTTAGAATATATAGCTTATGAGATATATAGCTATAAGTATAATAATTATTAGTATCTAAATAATAAGAAGGTACTAAAAGAATAGAAACCTAGTATAAAGATCTTATTAAGAGTTAAGGAGAATATGAAGGTAAAACCCTTACTTAAGTAGTATATTAAAAGTCTTAGGTCATAACTACCTAGTTATAAAGGGATTATCTGTAAGGAACAATAGCGGGTGCAGGATGCAGAGCCACGCTATCAGCAAAACGTTAGCGAGTTAGGGGCGAATAAATATACCTTAGAGAAAACTCTGCAAGCAGAAAACTTAGAAGGTTAAGTAATAATCTAATATAATAACGGATACCTACGTTTCAATATTCTAGCCTTTCCTAGTTTAGGCCTTTAGCTATACTCTTTATAATTCTATTACTTCTACCTCGATTTAAGAAACTAGCGCTAGTTAGAATATCTAAAGCGAACTAGTAATAATATACTAATAATTTAGTAATAGAGTTCGATTATAATAAACTCTAGGCTAGGTATATAGAATATAACTAATAGGGTCTTAGCTAATAAGATACTAATTATTCGCTAAGCCCTAAGATATAGGGAATATAGCGCGGATATTATACTAGGGGAATAGATAACCCTAGTGATAACGTAGTAGGAGGAATAACCCTAAGGGGTTAGGCTAGGTCCCGGGTAGCACTAGACTAGGCAGACTACCCCTCAAGGGGCGAACAGATAGCAAGCAGTAGCTAATAGAGCACCACGCCTAGGACGCCCCGAGAAGCTAGTATCTCTAGCACCCTTACCTAAGCTATAGGGTTACTATAGAAATAATAGGAGAGCCTTATAGAGCAGATATATATATAATAATAGCAGCATAAGGAATAAACCGCTGCCCTACTATAAGAACTCGCTAATTACTCGGCGCTAAGATACTTATAGAGAGAATATAAAAAGCCCCCTATATATAACTACTATACTATAACTAAGGACTTTACTATAGACTAGGTTAGTAACTAGATCTAAGCTATTGAGGATAGAAACTAACTACGCGCTAGTAGTACGCTAGAGCAGCAGGTCTAATAGGTACTTACAAAGATAAGCCTATCCCTATAGACCTAGTAGCGATACTATAGGGCTAGGTTAGAAGGAGACCTAGTATAAGCTAACTTTATAGCGTTTGCTCGCTAACGCTATATCAACCCCGAGCTTTAAGAGCAAAGGTATTATAAGAAGCTAGATATAATAAGGTAGAAGGAGATATAGTTCCTAATATAGTTCTTCGCTAAATAGTTAGCGATATATTAGGACTTAGGTATAGTTAATATAGAAGATAGTAAGGCTAAGGCCTATATACTATACTTCCGATTAGCCCTATTCCTATATAGGGAACTCGAATATTAGAAAGTCGAGATATAGAGGCTAAGAGACGTAGCTATAGAAGCTAAATACTTATAGGAGATATATTGCTAATAGGGCGGCGAACCTCTATAAAGCAAAAGCAAGAAATAGCATATAGGGGAAGAGCATAACCTAAGGGGGCCCCTAGTAGTAAGGTTAGGTTAAAAGATAGGCTAGTAGGGTTCTAGCTAGAAGATAACGCGGGGTTCGCAGAGCCTAATACCTTATTAATAGGTTAGTAGTATGATATAGGGATCTGACTAGAATAGGTCTATATCTAGCCCTAGTATATAACCTATAATATCTAATTATATAGTATACTTTAGCTATAAGCAAAAGGGGTATAAGAGGGCAGACTACCCGGATAAATATACGAGATAAAGCGCGAATAAAACGCTAGTAAGATACTAAGTACTCGCTAAGAAAGCAAGGATTAATATAATCTAATCCTTAAGAGTTAAAGAACTCGACTTATTAGAAAACGAGTAAGCTAGGGGATTATACTAGTAACCCCTGGACCTAAATTAGAACTAGATACTCTCCTAAAGGGAGCTATTATAAAGGGATAGGTAATTATTCTCTAGAATATTACTAAATAAGAAGTAGTAGTAGATATAGATTCCTATTCCTAGGTTGATATTATTAGTAGTTAACTAGCTAAGTCCTTATAACTATAACCTATAGTAGCTATCACCCCTATATTAGAAGGGTTTAATAGGTTATCTATAATAGGCTAGAATATATACTAGTTAATATTCTTCCTTATTAACTTAGGAGGAGAAGCGAGGAAGATATAGCAACTCTTTGCTAAAGCCTCCCGACCTGAGGGAGCAAGAGACCTTCTCCTATTATAATACTTTATAGAAAGAGAGGGTATTATAATTAATACCTGGATAAATACCTAGGAATATAAACGCTTTAGTATCGCTAAGCTATTAGTATTTATATAAGAGATTATTAAGAATAGCTAGAAGGCCTATATTATATATATATCAGGGAATATCACCCCCTATAAGCTACTAATAGGGGCCCTAGAAGACGAAGACACCCTAGATAGCGATATGGAGTTCCTACTAGAACTATCTAGTAAACGGGTAATATTTAATAAATAGTTAGTAAAGCAATACCTAGTCCTAGAGGGTGCGGAATATACTATCGATTTAATTAAAGGGAAGAAACCCCTATATAGGCCTATCTACCTATTGAACGAGTATTAGTTAGAAGAACTTCGCTAATATATTACTAATAACTAAGCGATAGGGCGGATCTAACCCTTAACTAGCGAAGCAGGCGCCCCTATCCTTTTTATACCTAAGAAAAATAGATCCCTACGCCTTTATATAGATTATCGAGGCCTTAATAAAGTAATAATAAAGAACTAATATCTACTCCCCCTTATTAGCAAACTATTAAATAGGCTTTAGGGAGCGAAATAGATCTTAAAAATCGATATTCGAGATATATACTACTATATTCGCATTAAGCCGGAGGATTGCTAGAAAACGGCGTTTAGGATATATTATAGGTACTTTAAATATACTATTATGCTATTTAGACTTACGAACACCCTAGCTATATTCTATATATATATTTACTAAGCGCTCGCTAAGCTGCTAGATACCTATTGCATTACTTATATAGATAATATTATAATCTACTCTAAGATAAGAGAGCAGTATATAAAAGACCTTCTCCGAGTGCTCTATAGGCTTCTCTAGTAGAAGCTCTATACTAGGCTTAGTAAGTATAGGTTTTACTAATAGCGGGTAGAGTTCCTAGGATATATTATTATACCTAAGGGTATATTAATAAATTAAACTCATATCTAAGCTATTATTAAATAGAAGCTGCTAAAGATATACTAAGATATCCAGGTCTTCCTTAGATTCTATAACTTCTATTATAAGTTTATTACGGGATATTCAGGTGTTATAGCCCTAATAATATCCCTACTAAAGGGTAGCGAGAATAGTAAGAAAGGGGGCGAGTTTCACTAGCTAGAAGAGGCTTAATAGGCTTTCGAGTAGCTTTAAGCTGCCTTCTGCTTAGTAACTATTCTCTAATACTAGGACTTAACCCGCGAGATAAGGGTCGAGACGGATACTTCTATAAAAGCTATATCTAATATCCTATTATAGTATATTAATAGTTAGTAGTAACTAGTTGCCTATTATTTGCAGAAGCTTAGCGATATAGAGTAAAGTTAGGGAGCAGGCTAATAGGAACCTCTCGCTATAGTCAAGAGTTTAGACTATTAGGCTTACTACCTTCAGGGTATATTAAAAAAGTTTATAGTTCTAATAGATTACTAGGTGCTAAAGGGAGTTATTAGCATGCTTATATAGGACCTTTAGGGAAGGCTTGCTAGTTAGGTATATAAACTCTTAGCATTTAACTTCGACCTAGAGCATAGGTCGGGGTTATAAACCTAGCAAATAGTCTATCTAGGAGGCTAGACTATATAGAGGGGGAGGTGAAGTATAATAATATACTCCTAACCCTAGTAAAGAAGCTGAGGCTTATTAGCAAACTACTAGTAGACCTTTAGATAAGCATTACTATACTATAAGGTAGTATAGAGACCTCAAAAGTATTTATTAATACTATAAGGGCTAGCATAAGGTGCCCCTTCTAGATAGATAGCTCTAGGGGCGGAGACGCCTCGGTCTCTAGTTAGCATCGCGCTCTATAGCGCGCTAATATTACTATAACTATAATAGCTATAATAACCTGATGCTAAAGAGCAAGGGGTAATACGGAGAATGCTTAGCGAGAGGTTATTAACTAAGAGGACTCGC
This sequence comes from Colletotrichum sansevieriae, assembly GCA_026260285.1. Classification (NCBI taxonomy): domain Eukaryota; kingdom Fungi; phylum Ascomycota; class Sordariomycetes; order Glomerellales; family Glomerellaceae; genus Colletotrichum; species Colletotrichum sansevieriae. The sequence continues at coordinate 88,616 of JAOQIF010000109.1, forward strand.
TTAGAGCTAGGGTTATTATAGCATAATAGTATATCCTACGCTAGGTTATAAGGGAGCTTATAATAAGTATAATAGCAAATAGTTAGCAACTCTCTGAAATAATAGAGAATCTTATCTACAGACTATAAGCTAATAACTTATACTACTAGATATAATTAGAGAGGGTGTGCAGACTAGCTAGCGATTATAGGGGCTATATAATCGATAGCTAGGGAACCCTATTCTATAAGGGATAGTTAGAGATACTATAAGAAGGGTCTCTAAGGCTAGAGATCCTTTGCTAATACTATAATAACTATAGGGCGGGTTATATAGGGGTAAATAAGACCACCGAGTTGATCTCGAGGAACTTCTATTAGCTAAACTTAGCTGCAGATATGCGTAATTATATTATAAGGTACTATATATACTAGGGGAACCGCATTCCGAGGCATAAGCCTTATAGGAAGTTATAACTACTACCCTTACGTGCATACCCGTTCTAGGAAATAAGTATGGACTTTATTACTAGATTGCTAGCGAGCTCTTAGTATATAGGCGGAGAATATGACATAATTCTCGTTATTATATACTAAATAACTAAGTTCGCTATATTTATCCCGATAACGAAGCAGCTAATAGCTGCTAAGTTAGCGCAGATTATCTATAAATAGGTTCAATGCTGTTTTAGCACCCTAGAGGGCATTATTAGCAACTAAGATAAGCTCCTAACTAGCTAATTTTAGGAAGAGTTCATAAGAGAGAGGGCTATTAAGCGCTACCTCTCTACTATATACTATCCCTAGACCAATAGGTAGTTAGAAAGGATATACTAGATATTAGAAAAGTATTTATAAGCATATGCTAGCAACTCGCTATAAGAATAGGCAGTCTAGCTGCCCGAGGCGGAGTTCGCATATAATAATAGTTACTATAGTACTACTAGCTACTCGCTAATAGAGGCCTTATATAGTTACTATCCGCATTGCATAGAATATATAGCTCCTGCGAATAGGGTCGTAGTATAGGGTATAAGGGAGCGAATCGAATATATTTCGAGACTCCGCAAGAGGGCCTAGGAATAGTAGCAGAAGGCTACTAAGGTGTAAGCTAAGTATTATAACGCGAGGCATAAGGACTAGACCTATTATTAGGGATAGGTTATCGGGCTATTAACAAGGAACTTCTAGTTTAAGAATAAGAAACTAGCACCTAGGTTTATATAAGTAGCTATTATAGAACTAGTTAGTATATACGTATATAGGGTCTATCTACTACTATAATACTAATAGATATATAATATATTCTCTATTACCTTATTAGAAGTATAGGATAACTGCTAAGTAGGTAGCAAAGGTTCGCTTATATACCTAGAGCTTAAGGCTAAGCTAGAGGAATAGGAGGTAGAAGAGATTATTATATAGCAAGGTATTAGTAATAATATGCAGTATCTAGTTAAATAGGTAGGATAACTTATAGAATATAATATATTAGAGCCTATAGAGAACTTAGCAAATGCATAAGAGGCTGTTCATAAGTTTGATAGATAGTATAGGAGGTCTTATAAGAAGTAGGATAACTAGTTACGAGGTTATAGCAACGAGTTGCTAATTATAAATCATAAGACTATAGAATAGAAGCTAAATTGAGAAGTAGAATATGAATTATATTAAGTAGCGAATTATTACTAATATTATAGCAAAAGAAGGGTATTATCTTATAAGAAAAAGGAGGGAGCTAACTATCTAAATAGTTATTTACTTCTAACTATAGCTATAGGCGCGAGCACCCTGACTACTACAACTACGAATAGCATTATAGCGACTAGTCGCTAAGCTAGCGTTACTAATATTACTAGCATCCCTATTATTATCGCCTATAGACTAACTACCCGCTAACTTACTACTAGACTTACTACCCGGGTTACTACCCGACTCTTTACTAGAGCTACTACCTACCTCGCTACCCGACTTGTTACTAGAGCTATTATTAGAGATAGTAATAATAACCTTAGTCTTCTTAGCCCTTCTAGCCTTTTTTACCAAATTATTACTATCCTCTTAGCTATATTTAGTAGGAGTATAGAGGTATGAGGTATAAGAGATAGGGTAAGTACTAGTAATAATAATAAAGCAGGAGGGAATATTATTAGAGGCGTACTTAAGGAGGTTATCTTAAAGCAACTTACTAAACTTAGGAAAGGAGTTAATATTATGCTTATAAGGGCGCTTAGGGACTAGTTTTATCAAAGGGTTATCAACTAAATAATCGATCTCATTATAGAGGTATACAGCAGGACTATTATTGCAAATATATAGTAGCTAGGCGGCGTTTAGGCGCTGAAGAACGTCGATATTATTACGAAGGGTACTAACCTAGAACTAATTATTAGCGGGATATAGCTAGCGAGGGAGCAGCGAATAATAGCCTATATAAACTAGGATATTGAGAGCTAAGTACTTATAGATAGAGGCGAGCTCCTGGAGTTAAAGTTGCTCTATATTATAGCTACTACTACTAGTAGTAGGATTATAGATAAGCTTAGTAATATATTTCTATACTACTAAATAGTTAGCAAGGGAAGTAAGAATATAATAATAATAAAGAGGGGTTAAGATACCCTCCCGTTCCTAAATTTAGATCTAGTGGAATATATTCTAGGTTATCTAGGCTACGCCCTAAAGCTCCTAGGGAACGTACTAGGCGTTAGTATATAGCAACCTAGTATCGAATTAGCAGAGACTTATAGTAGTATATTTCTTCTTATCGAAGTTGCAATAGATATACTTCTACGCATATTTCCTATATATATAGCAAAGGTTAACGACGTCTTGATATATCTTATAGAGATAGCTAAGATAGGGATAGCTACTATTAGCATTACTAGTAAGGTTACTAGAGAGGATTTTGGGATTATATAGGTATTTAGCGAGAATCGCACCTATATATGCGATATAAGATATAGCGGAGAATAATTAGCGAAATAATAATAAAAGAGATCAACTAGAAAAGGAAGAATAGGGAAAATTAATAATTGCAATAAAAGCTTGCGGAATAGATATAAGAGAAAAATAACGAAAGCTATTGAGTTAAAAAAGAGATACTAAAGGGGGAAAAATCTAGCTAGGTCGGAGACCTCGAAAACTAGATACCCTTTTATATTTAGCATCGCTAGGCAATAAGGCTAAATAATTACTAGCTATATACTACTAAATAGTTATATAACTATTCGTAACTAATTAAAAAATAATAGCAATACTTAAAATCTAAAAATATATAAACTACTAGAAAATAAAATACGTTATTCGCTATAGTAGCCTAAATCCGGCGTAGGAAGGAGTAATAGTAAATAATATAACAAAGGCGCTAAACTATCGCCCTATAGTTAGTAATATAGAGCTGCATCACCCTACTAATACGCCTTGGGGACCAAGGCCCTAGAAGGGGGGGCAAGTATAAGGAATCATAGCAGGTATAGGATATAGAGCTATGCTATTAGCAAAATATCAGCGAGTTAGGGGCGAATAAATACACCTTAGAGAAAGCTCTATAAGCGGAAAACTTAGAAGGTTAAGTAATAGTCTAATATAATAACGGATACCTACGTTTCAACATTCTAGCCTTTCCTGGTTTAGGCCTTTAGCCATACTCTTTATATTATCCTAGCTTTATTTATTTTAATTAAGAATATATACCTATTATAAGATTTAGTAATCTATAATAGAGGGTTAATAATATATATATTTAGGGATCAATAACGATTCTATAGGTATTACTAAGTATCGGAAGGCGACTTTATATAAATAAGAACCTAGAAAGTCCCTATTAAGGGATATAGTATCATTGACATAATAATTACTAGGAAACTCGGTACTAAATAACTTATCCTAGAAGGAGTTATATACTATAATAACTTCTATATTAATATAGTTTCTTAATATCTACTTTATAAGAAGGGATTATAAGCTAATTATAGCCTGGGAAATAATTATCTATATAAGAGGAACTTTAAGTATATCTATAAATTATACTAATAATATAGGTAGTAAGTTATTAAATTACTAAATATAAGAGTAATAATAGTTATAACTTAAAGGCGTAGTTATATACCTTGAAGGCTATCTTTTATAAATATATACCTTTAGTATTAAAGGATAGGATATCTAGGACCTAACGCCCTCGCCTACTTATATAAATCTATTACAGGAGCTTATATATTATTAAATAATCAATTTAAATACTTAAAGATAATTTGTTCTAATACTTATAGATAGTTAAAGATATTATAAATTATATAAGAAGCACTATAAGAATCCCCTAAATACTTCAAACTAGGAGAATATATTATATTTAACTTTTACCTAATAAATAAGGTATATAGGGGATATATTAGTTATCTTATTTTTATTAATAGAATAACTAGATTTATATAGGACTATTACTTTAATAGGTATTAATTAGTATAGATCTTTAAAGTTATTAACGAGTTTATTTTATACCTTGAAACTTAATATCTGATTAATATTAAAGTATTTAAATATAATAGACAAGTTAAAAGAATATACTTAATACTTATTTTAGAGCTATATAAATAAGGATTTAATCTTAAGATTTTAATACCTAATACCTAGGAGTAAAATAAAAGTATAGAGCGTATAGTAATAATTATTATAATCAAAGCGAGAATCATAACTATTAACTCTAAGTTACTAGAGCAATTATAGCCTAAAATACCTATAGCTATTATATATATATATAACTAAATACCTTTATAATTACAAGGATAGAGAACTCCTTCTAAGGCCTTTTATAACTACTTTTAGCTATATACGTTCTCTATACTCAAAGTCTTATATTCAAGAGCGTATAGCTATAAAACCTTTATACTTATAAAGGAGGCTTAACTTTAAGAAAGAAGACTTAAGTACCTATTTCTAAAGGTATAGATTAGGTATCTTATTAGGTATAATTTAATAAACTAATACTAAATATAGGACCTAATAAAAATCGAGTATATATTATAAGAGACATAATATTTAATAAGTAGTAATTTAATAATAGATTATTATAAATAATCCTTAATAACCTAAGGATACTTAACCTTAGAAAGCTTAGATAATACCTTAATTTAGCTTAAAATATAAAGGAGGAGGTTAAGGTTTAATAAGAAGTTAAGCGAAGCCTAGTAGAGTTAATTAATAACTTTATTAATAATAAAATCTATAGTAAGATTAAAATACTAGGAGAAATAATATTATTAGAAGAGAAGTGTAAAGCGGAAAAATCTTATTGAAACTCTAGAGAGAATACTTTAGAGGACTAGATACATATAAGTTAAGATAAGTTTATAATGCTATTAAAAACTCTATTATTATATTTAGTAATATAGAGTAAAAGTATAAGGGTATTTATAACTAAATGAAGTTATAAGAGATATCTTAATAACTTTTAATTAATCCCTATATTATAGATTATATAGGTAGTAGTATTTATAATAAGTATAGACTAAGGACTAAAAGCCTTATATTACTAAAAGGATATCTATTTAGGGATTAATATAGACTCTAGAGAATCTAATAATAAAACTAAAGGTATATAAACTAGGTTTATAATTAGGATAGTAATTATAGATCTACTCCTTTTACCTTATTACTATTTAGATCTTAGGAATTATTTATATAAGGAGGAATTCTATAAGGCTACAAGATCTTATCTTAAAAGCTATAATTAAACAAAAATATAGTTAATAATTAAGGTAATAAAAGAATAAAAATAATAAAGCTTTAACTATTAATAAGTATATACCTATAAGTTAGAAAAAGAAGGTAAGCTTAAGAAATTTAAAGCTTAACTTATAGTAAGAGGAGATTAATAAGTAAAAAATATAATTTAAGATACCTATGTAGCTATGCTTATAAGTCTTTCGTTTTAAGTATTAGTAGAATTATAATAAGGTTTAACCTTAAACTAAAGTAATATAATAATATATATATATTTATATACATAGATCTTAATAAAGAGATTTATATAGAGTATCTAGCTAGATATAGGGATAAATATATTATCCTAAAGCTATTTATAGACATAGAAGATTACCTCTTTTATAATAACGCTTTCTTTGAAAGGGATGTTAAGATATTTAATTTAAATATATTAGTAAGGAAAATTACTATTAGTATAAAAATTAATTAATCTTCTTTTATTATATTAGTAACTACTACTACTACCCCCCTAAAGCAGAAGAGGAGGAAGTAAGTTAAGACATTTAGAAGATAAAAGAGAAGTATTACTTTAAACGTAGTAATAATCTTAAATAGTTCTTAGGTATAGAGATTACTTAAGATTAACTAAATTAAGAACTTTAGATATTATAGAAGTTATATATTAAGAAGATCTATTAATATCTAGGCCTTAAGATGTCTAATTAGCTACTAAAGAAGACTTATTAAATACCTATAGGTATAGAAGAGATAAAACCTTATTATTTATAGGTATCTCCAAAGTAAATAGTAATATACTAATAAAAAGTTAGATCAATACTATATATAGCTATTATACCTAGACCTAATATAACCTTTATTATAGGCTAACTTACTTATTTTAATTAAAATCTAAGCGATAAATATTAATAAGTAATAGATCGAGTACTTATTTATTTAAATAATATAAAAGACTTATATCTTAAGTTTAATATAGATAAGGGAATTACTAAAGATAGCTTAATTATCGCTTTAGATACTAGTTTCGCAAATTACTTAATAGACTATAAGAGTTTATAAGTATTTATAATAAAAATCTATAGAGGAGTTATTAGTTAGAGGGTAAATAAGTAGGATATAGTAACTATATTAATAATAGAGGCTAAATTCCTAACCTTATCCTAAATAGCAAAGGAAGGATCATTTGCAAGCTACTTAATTATAAAGCTTTAGGATTATTAACTATTATTAACTATTATTATTAAAAGTTAAGATCTAGGTTAATAATTAATAAATAATTAACCTAGTTATAAAAAACTAGATGGCTTAAATTGTAACTTCGCTATATATAGATTTATGATTCTTAGCTATAATAGGAAGTTAAAGAAGGATAAATTAAAGTTAAATATACCCTATTAGTAGAGCTTATAGTAAATAGACTTATAAAGTCTCTCTAGTAATAGAAATATATAAATCTTATTAAATAGATAAGTCTAGTAGAGAAAAACTATAATAGCACCTAAATTAGTTAGGTTTATAATTAATTATTAGAAGATTTAGCTAGGGTTTTATAAGAATAACTTATAAAGTAGAATATAAGATAATAATAATAAATATCTACCTACTTATAAACTAATTACTTTATTTTTAAGCACTACTTATTATTATTAACCTTAGAGTATATAGGTTTAATAAGAAAGGGGAATATCTTTATAAGGGGAATAAAAACTATTATAACCCCTTATAATAGTAGTAATAAAATATTATTAGGTTATTTTATTATTGCCTCGCTTAACGAAATTATAGATCCTAATAGAGCTATATTCTACTAAAGATCAGAAGTTAATATAGAGTAAAAAGGATACTTATATATGCCTAATTATTAATACTAAAGGATATATTATAAAGCCTTATACTATATATACTAATATCCTAGATAATGATAATTCTAAAGAGATAACGAGTACATAATTTAGCTGTAAATACTAATATATATATATAATAAGGAAGAATAATAGAAATTAATAATAATATTACGCTCTAGAGACTTTAGTAGTAAGCGCACGGAATATATATTATCTAATAATATTTCGCAAAGTCTAAATAGCCTTATTAAAGAAGGCGTATTAAATAATATCTGAGTTCTATAGCTATAATAAGGATATAGGAAGTTCCTTAGTTATACTATATATATATAAGATATAGAATCCCCTCACCTAAAATACCTAAAACTACGGGGAAAGACCTGACGATAACATCAATACATCATGCACTGCGAACAAGCCTACTGAATCCAACATCTGTTGCTTTTGTCATAGGCGACACGCCCTAACGATGTATATTCCGTTCTAGACCGGCACGAGTATCACGGCACATCTAAGCAACTACTTACTCAAGCATACGTACTATCACGTGTGACCCAGCAAGAAAGACGTTTCCGCGCCACTTATACGATGTTGTGCGAGGGTGACAATTATTGGGATGAAAAATAATGATGACGATTGATAATGGGACGGCAAGTGATGACCATTAGGGTGAAGACTACAAAGATGATCAGAGACTCTGAACCAGGGCTCAATACATCTTACTTCAAGTCTCCTCAAACATTAGACAACATCCCGCAAGCCAACTCCGCCTGTTGTCGGTCGTGGCAAGGAGTTTGAAAGTTTGATACCGGGTGGAATGAACTAATTGAACGGGATATCCATGAAGCAATCTCAGAATCTATTGATTACAGAAATCAGGTGATTGGAATCCTCAAGTACCTATGCGAAGAACCTCTAACAGACCCACGATGAGCGGTGCTCGATGTCCGATTGACCGCATCAACTCTCGGACAGCGTTGCCGGCTGTGATCTATCATTTCGATGCGTCTTTGGGGCTCTGAGAGCTGGCGCTAACAATTGGCTGAGATGTTGGGAGAACCTGTTTCGATTGCTCCTTCTGCTTCATCTTGCCATAACCGTAGATCAGGCCGCTGAAGAATCCCAAAAGGATGGCGGAGAAACTGCCAAACGTGACAGGGGCGTCGAAAAAGACGATGCCGCTGATTGCGAGCGGGAGCTTGTTCAGATACCCGACGAAGGAGTATGTAGTTGATGAAGTCTTGCGAATGCACCAAGCAGACGAGTAGGAGATGAGAATAGCGCCCAGCCCAGAGTAGAACATGCCGATCATCAGGTTATTGCGAGTCTCGGCGGGGAAGTTCTTGGCTAGGTTGGCCGAAGACCAGTCCTCGGTGGCCAGGGAGCAGACAACCATGATGGGGAGGGAGAGCAGGTTGTTGTAGAACATGGCTTATCGATTTCATCAGTTTTGAAAATATGGGGCGGCGATCGTGTGAGAAACTTACTGTCCCAGTCCTTGAATTTCAGCGAGGTGATAAATTTGCGCGTGCCCAGAACGTAGAGTGCCGTGCAGCAGACATTGAGGCCCATCCATGCGTACCCAGCATTCAAAGTCGAGATAGCCGCAGCAGCCTCAGCCGAGTGTCCAGCGCCGTTGAAGGCTGCCTGGATGTCGGCCCACGCAGCGACGATGGAGCTAAGCACCATGAAGCCGAAGGATAGCAGAAGCAATGGTGTGACGCTACCTCCGAACCACAGGACTTCACCATACGCGATGACGACGATTTTCAGGTTTTTGAAGAGCGCAGAGGCGCAGTGAAGCCATGGTCTGAGGTTCTCGCATCAACCCAGTTGGCCCGGTATTCATCATGGGGGCCAGGAAGCCCCTATCTCGGTAAGGTCCGTCCGCGTACGACGAGTTGGCATGCCATATAGGATGGTAGGGCTGAAAGTAGGGACGAACCTGGCTCGTAGGGGGGCATCTTTCCTTCCTTCAGGACTTGTTCCTTGCAGGGGGCTTTCTGATTTAGGACCTACCAACACCGAAATGCTAGGGTTCCACGTCATGTTGGTCCTTTTGAAATCTTTTGTGCGTTTGTAGAGACCTGTTATACGTCTGTCCTCTGGCTGAGAGTATGAACTCTTAGTGCCGTGCAGCAGGACCCTGGGCTTTCGGCTTCCGATGGAGTGACCTCACCGAATACTGCAGAAGTCTAGCTGCGGCGGGTTTTCTCTCTGCAGTTAAGGTCCTAAGCATTGACAGCGCATCAGTGTTGGGGACCGGAGCTTAAAACGAGTCGAGGTGGAAAAGCGCAAGGCCGGGGGGTGGTCGGTAGCGGAGAACGTGAGTCGTGACGATCATGCTCACAGACTAACCTGGGTTCTAGGTTGGATCGGAACCAACGCACAACGAGGAAGTTTCTTTCATGCCACAGAAACATGTTATGAATCCCTTTCTTTGGGAAGGACCTTCTATATTGCGACCTTCTCAGCTAGTACGTTTGCCTATTTGATTGCTGGGCGAAGTAAAGGATTGTCATGTTCGCGTGAGATGAGTCGCGAGTCGTAAGCTATACTGGACGAAAGAACATTCTTCTCGGGTAAACCCCACGACCTCAAAAAGCTCAAATGCGGGCTTGAATATCCATTACGATGAAAACTTGCTCTTCGACAGGTCGGGATGCTACAAGAAGACTACAGAAAATCTTTCGCCGAAACAGCACCAGTCGGATTGTGGGCGTCGGTAGCCGTCGCTAGGCTATGAACCTCTTGAAGCGGAATCGCGAATACTTGCCGCCGCCTCTCCTGAGAATGTTCTGGTAAGGTATGATATGAAAGCAACACTGTTTTTCATCAAAATAGAGCTCAAAGTGGTGATTAGCGGGGCCGCTGGAGACCCGCTTCTTCCCCCGATGACAGTCAGTCTAGATGCCGAAGTGGGGCTCTTCCGAGCTGGTATCGGGATCTTTGCCGATCATGGAGTGGGGTCCCTCCGAGCTTCTGACCAATGATTGCTCGAATGGAATGAGTTGCCTTTGTAGAATAACTCTCATAAAACACTTTATAGGCGAGAAACATCACGACCTATCGGATATAACATACGTGAAATGGTCCGGGAATGATTCTGCTGTGCCCCCAAGATTCCAAAGACGCGGCTTCGTCGTCATGAAATACGATGACATTAGGCTGGTTGGCAGGTTCTGGATGCTGAGTTTGTGTGAGCTATCGTAGACCAAAGCTCAAGCCCTTCAGGGCTAAATGATTGATTAAGCAGAATCTTTACAGATTGTGGGCTGAATTCTTTCCTAGCCTCGTGGGCGTACAGGCAATCTTGACAAGCCTGGTGCTGGTCTGTTCGACCGAAAGCTTTAAGCAGGCGTAACCCGAAGACATGCTGCCAAGACCAACTCCAGAGGCGTCTTGGCGGGCAACCGGCAGAATGGTAATGACTCTGAAAACATAGCAACGCCGAAATAAGTTTCCCTTGTAAAAATATCAAAGTGGGGACGATATGAGCTGGCAGTGGTTAGCCTTCGTGCAAAGCGCCATGCTCTCCATGGAAGGGGAAACACCTGGTTGATTCCAATCTACCAGATGGTTACGATCATCTTACTACTCAGTCGGTTTTTCTATTTCAAGGTCTCGGGAATTGGTGTTTTAAGCATTCGCACGAAGATTGAAGAAATATTATTTGTGAATTCCGGACCCTGAATACCTCTGTAACTCTGTTACGGGACTTTTCTTCCTTACCAAACCGACACTGAACATACCGATTGCGCAGTTGGTAGGTCATTGCGCATGGAAAAGACCTAGCAATCATATAATTGAAGCAGGCCTGGTCTCGAACTCTTCATTAGCACCGTTACAACTGAGTCGTTGACCGATGGCCGCAATTACAGTGGTCCTTTCCCAGGAGAACGAATGACCGCTGCCCTGGAAGAATTACCTCATAAGCCGAGAGCCCGCTATGTTTCCCCCCCTAACGGGCCTTCTCTTCTACAATACCATTCTGGAAGTCCCCTGTGGGCCTACGCTGGGTACCTTGGCAAGAGAACGCCTGAAATGCTCGTTGCTGTTGTAACCCACTGACTTTCTCGCAAGACCACGATTTCCTGGAACTGCAAATGCGGCGTGGCATGGTCAGTCAATGTTGCCACTCGTAAGTATGTGTCAAGATAAACTCCAAGCTCGATACGTCAAGGTGCTAGAGGTTTGCAGGCAAGTCGGAAAGTCGTAGTATGATCATATGTGTGATTTGGTTGTTGGCTATTTACTCTAGTAATGCCTTTGATTTCCTTAGTCTATCTCCGCTCATCAGTAGCTGCCCAGTGAGACCTTGGCCATCTTGGGCTTCATCCTGTACACAAAGTCTGGAGATGGTGCCATCTTGAAGTGCTCCATGATGGAGCGCTTGCTTGACTTCTGAGTGTAAGTTTGAGGGACCTCATAGTTGCCCTTGTAGGACAGGCGGCCAGGACCCAGGTAAGCCGTTACCCCATTTGATCTGAGGACGGTCAAGTCGCCCAAAGTCTGGGTCGGTTACCGGTATTTCTCATTACGCGCAGAACGAGAGCGGCAAGTACCTCGACGCTGTGTACAGCTTCGGCAAATATGGTTCTGCTGATGGGAAGGCGGCGTCCTACAACATCACCGCATATGCCGCAGCAAGATTCTACGGCTCCGAGACCACCCCCGCCTCGGTGTTCGAGAACTTCACTTGGCCTATCCTCCCCCCTGTAGATGATTCGTACGCGTTGCAGCCCCTTGCTGAGTATCTCAGTGCTGTTGATGCTTTGCAACCTACCGGTCTTCGTCAAGAGTAAGCCCCAAGTCCCTCAAAGACAGATATGCTCTCGTGACTGACCTGAACTTCAGGTTTCGCGTCCTTTCACCGGTTGTCGATCGTGAGGCTGTCGATTTTGTACATGGCTCTTTCATCGCAGCCGCCAACCTTAAGATGTCCTCCTTTGTGGGACTCTCGGCCTCGATCACCTTCCAGCCCATTACCAAAGAGCCCATCGAACAAGGCGTCGCCCGTGGCGGGTCAAATCCGCAGGGCGTTGACCCGACAAAGGCGCCGTATTTTTGGGTTGTCGAGAACGTCTCATAGCAAGATTCGAAAGACGATGTGACAGCGCGGAACTTTCCCGAAAGCGTGACAACTGATGTCGAGGTAGCCCTTGAGGCCAAGGGTGTTGCTGGCGGGGTACTTGTACCTGAGTGATGCTAGGAAGGGCCAGCGAATCTTCCAGAGTTATGCTTCAGCAAACTTGGCTAAGTTCAAGGCCATTCGGACGAAGTATAATCCTTTCACAATCTGCGCAAATCATTTAGTCGGTGGCTGGAAAGTTTTGAACGCCTGAGATGTATCATGATCTTTCGTTTGTTTGTTGATATCTAGGACGACCTTCGACAAATAACACATAATGAGGGTCGCTCGCTGTAAACGACTCTAGCTAATTATCTTAAGACAGATATTGACGCGTCTAGACAGCTTCAAGGAATACATGAGAGGCCGCATCTGGCCCCGGTCAATCGTGGATGACGCCGTCGTAAACCAAAAATTTGACCTTTTAAACTCCTCTCTATTCAAATTGCTTCAAAACCAATGATATCCCTCTTATGCGCCCGTAACCTTCACACTGCCGTCTTCCATACCGAAGTAGGCCGCGACCGGCTTCTGAGCTAGGCCAAACTTGCCGGCCTGGGCCGCCTGCAGCCCGTTGAGTCCGTGGAAAATACCGATCTCAACAATACCGGGGATCATCAGTAGCTCCTTGGCCAGCGCCGAGACCTCCCACGCGCCAGCCGCGTTGCGCGAGGCACCGTCCGCTACATCCGAGGGCAGGAGAAGCTGGGGGAACGGCGCGTCGATGATCCACATGCCGTTGTCGGTGACGGCCTCGCCGGCCTTGGCAGGGACGCCGGGACGGACAAGGGGCTTAACGGAACCGAGATCCGTCAGGCGGTCCAGGACGTCGGGAGCGGACATGGGGAGGACCTCGATAGGGATGGCCTTCCAGTTGGTGAGTAGCCTCTGAGAGAGCTTGCGGTAATCTGCGTGTTTCCGTTAGATTCCTCGGTCAATGAGTGGGGCGAGAGACTGAGAACTCACCGGCAACAACGACAAACTTCTTAGCGGCGATGGCGACGAGCTTCTCTTGAAGCAGGCAAGCACCGCCGCCCTTGATGCAGTTGAGGTCGGCGTCGACCTCGTCGGCGCCGTCGAAAGCAACGTCGAGGGCGACGAGCTTGCCGTCGGGGCCGAGCGGCCTGTCGTCGAGGTTGCACAGGCGAAGGCCGGCGGCGCGAATGAGGCCTTTGGACTGGCTTCCCGTGGGGAAGAAGGTCATGTTGGACCAGAAGGCGGGGCCCTTGGCCGCGATGGCGTCGACGACGTAGACGACGGTGCTGCCGGAGCCGATGCCGACGAAGCGCGCGGACGCGTCGAGATGCTCGTCAACGGCACGGTAGGCCGCGGCCTTCTTGGCCGACTCGACGAGGGAGACTGCGGAGGACATGATGGCGCGGCGGTAGAGTGTGGTGGAGGAGGGGCGGGGTGAGACGAAGGTTTGTGAAGGGAGCGGTGATGTGCAAGTGGAAGATTTGCGGAGGGATGAGATTGTTGATCTTACTAATAAGGATGCTCTACTGCGGCTCCGGAACATGGGGGCGGCGGGAGGGAAACGGCGAGACGGGATTAGGTGGTGGTGTTATAGTGGGATGAGCCATAAAGTGTTCTCGCGTCGGGGTGTGGATTCCGACTCGGGTGCCGACGGCTGGCTGCAGATGGTGCCATGTTCTGCTTCCGGCGTCTCGAGACGAGGCCGGTCATTGTTTTGCGCCACGGCTTGGTAGAATGCTTAGAGAAATGCCAGGAAAATCTCAGAGACATTCATTCAGTCTTCCAGAAGCATCCTATGGTTTCTTAGTATGCTGTATTTTTTCCAGGCGCGATACCTCAAGTTTGCACAAACCAGCCGTTTCGGTGAGATTCGGTGAGAATCCTCTTCACCGAGTGCCCCTCCTTTACCGACCGCGGGGCTTCTTTTTCCAGGTGTCAGAACCACTTCTTACCCCCACATATGACGTCTTTCCGCAATTTTTAGGAACGGAAAACCCACTGATTTCATCTTTTCAGATGTCGTCTCAGGACGGAAGCGCCGAATTAGACCGAGACTTCGGTTTGCCAGTAAGCGCTCCGGAAGCCACCGACGTGCTTCCGGTGGACCTCCGGTGGACCAGGGAAAAGTTTGTAGGTGCGAGCTACCAGGGAAATACCTCGCGGCGGTCGCGGCAATTCAGAAAGACAGAAACTTGGACGTCCAACGACGTCATCCCGACTGCAGTCAGACCATTGCAGAAGTCGTTTCTGGCATTGAGTTCAATCGAATCTCATTTATCAGGTGCATTGTAGTAGCTGAACTTGTCAATCATACTATTCCCTTCATGTTCTGGAAGAACTTCGCGAAGGGCCGCCTCCTAGATCGATAATGAGATGATGCTGTAATTAAAGTATCAATAAAGTTCATCCAAGCACCGCCCGTATTATAACGTTCATCAAGCTCGACCCTTTGTTTGGTATCTACTTCCCGCTCTCCTACTTGGAGCTCACTCGTTTCCGTGGCGGACTTGCTGTCAGATCTGGACAGACGCTCTGGACATGATCCCAGATCTCAGCCGCAGCCTCCTAGGGCGAAAGTCGGGTTACATCGAGCTGGAACTGATGTGGATGATTCTTGAAAACGTACAGGTCCTCGCCAGCCCTGAACTGCTTGAGGAGCTTCTCGTCAACAAGCTTCCCTTGCGCATGTCTTTCTCCGGCTACCATTCTCTTCAAGTTAGTTCCCTCGTCGCAAAATATCGTCATTGGAATGAAGTCGCAGCCGCGCATATGGGCGCAGGCCTTGTATTCTTGACAGATTGTGACGCCGAGCTCGGTTGCCGTCTGCGCATCTGTGAAGACTTACGCTAATACGTACGTGGCTGGCTCGTTGACGAGAGAATCGAACACTGTGGAGCTGATGTGGCGGCGTGGATCGTGGTATCCGGGCTGGTATCTGGTCAAAACGGCATCCGCAGCGTTGATGAGTAAGTGATTATGGACCACTTTTAGCCCATCGGTAATGAAGTCTGTGAGTGCTCTCGCAACAGTAAGCTTGCCTGTTCCAGGAAAGCCGTTGATGTATATGATTGGCAAAGGCCGGAGGTCCTTGCTGACGCGCATTTTGAAGTCTCGGAACCTCAAGTCATCAATGACGGAGTTTTCAACATTTGCAGCTGGAGAGAAGATCAGGCTTGATTCCCGCAGGACTCATTCATCAGTTCCGTGATAACCACCGGACCGGTGACTCATAGCTCAATTGGTGGCTCGCCTCGAACTATGGTTATCGGATAGTGCTTGCCGGAAAAATTAGGCTCACTCTGTACAGAAAAAGGCTAATTTAAGCACTGCACAACGGTGCGAATGTAGGGAAGTCAGGCACCAGGCACTTTAGGATGAGGTTAATAGACAGAGGTATTGAAACCAAGATGTGAATTAGAAATTAGGACCAGAGCTACTGCCTACAAAGGAATAGCAGAATCGAGTACCAATGACAGCTAGATTAGCTCATGGCAGAATCACTAGCGAAACACGTGCTGGAATACACAGGTCCGTCTTGACATCGACCAACACATTGGCCTTCCGCCCTAGAATCCATGGGATCCCTAGATCGAATGACAAATGAGAAACTGAATGTAAAACATGGGGCATGCCCCAAGTCCATTGGTGTGAACGGGCCAGGTGGACTTCAATAATAGGAATATGTCATGTAAACCCCTCCATGGCCGTAATACCTCGAATCTTATCAAGCATTTGGTAGCGGCGGCGAATACAACATTGAACACTCTTCAACGACCCGCGGATCTGGACCGTGTCATATATCGGACCCACACGTCGCACTATGCGAGGTACGCATAGCTCGGATATTCCGGAATATAGGTTTACACCCAAATATAGGTTATTTGTATTAATTACATATCAATACTGAATTTTTATATATATAGGCCAATTTAGCCCCTTTTTACTAGTTATACATATATATCTCTTAATATATCGAGTCTCGCATTATAATCACTAGCTATACTATTACCTAATAGTTATAAGCTTAGTTAATTTGTAATAAGAGTATTTTAATTATAAAGTCGTTTCCTAATAATCTATAAAAGCTATTAATTAGCAAAGTGATTTAAAATCCTATGATTGAAGTTATTATAACCCTAGTATCAAATTTAGCTAAGTAATATAGCTAGTAATTATATTAAAAGAATAATAAGCTAGGAAAGTCTAAAGAGGTTAGCTAGGCTCCCCTAAATCTAATATTATTAAATAAATTACTTATTTTTAGGAGAAAAGTGTTACAGTCAGCTATCCGATAGTAGGGTCTGCTAACAGAAGCTGGGGATTGAAACGTAGTAATAGTATAATGAGGTCGTGGTCGTTAGCTTATTATAGATCGATCTTTAGAGGCTAAGGTAATTAGTCCTAGTCTTAATAAGTAGTTTTATAATAAAGGTAAGCTAAAAGTATCCTAAGGATAAATACTTAAGATATTTATAAGGGTAATTGCTAAAGAGCTATAGAAATCTAACCTTAAGCCGGGCTTAGGGTTATACTATATATAAGTCCTAAATAGTTCTTTATCTAGTTACTAATTCCTATCTAGGTACTAGTAAGCGCTTAGTAATTATTAACAAGCGCTTAGTAGTCCTTATTAAGCGCTTAGTAATCTATACTATCTGCTTAGTCTTATCTTATTATTATATAACTTATACTATAGTTCTTCTATTACTAAGTAAGTCCCTATTATTTCTATGATCCTATAGTATAAATATCCTATCCTAGCCGCTTGATATCCGAGTAGGTTAGTTAACTATTATCCTTATAGGATGGGTTGTAATATCAGGTTCCCTCTCTAAAAGTCTTGTCCTCAAGACCTAATATAAGTAGGTTATTAGTCCCAGGTTGGGGATCTATTAATTATGCTTCCTATCTTTACTTATAATGCTAATACTATATCAGGTTGCGTTGCTAATAATCCTGCGATTTCTACGCTTCATTATTACTATCGTTCCCTTAATATTACTAAGAATAGTTTTGAAGTTATGCCTTATTATTACTATTATTCTAAGGGTTTGCACTATAAGATGCTGCTAGGTTTATTGGTTTATAGAGAGTGCGTTGCTATTAGTAGTACTTTTTATTCTTGCGATACTTCTAATAATACGATTTATTAATATAGGTTTTACTTTATTATCTTATCTTCTTTCTCTTGCTAATTTTATTATAATAGATCGTTTAATAGTAGAGTCTTGTTATCTTAATAGCGAGGAGGAAGAAACTGAGGAATTATTTTATAAAAGAATAGGGGTACTATAGAAGGTATAAGCGGAGGTAAATAAAGCGTTAGTAAAGTTAGATCGTATTTATAAGGTAAAGAGAATAGTTTTTAAGAAGAGTTATAAGGAGATATTAGTATTAGTAGAGGAGGATAAGGTGCTAGAAGGTCCTACTACTAAGTCTTCCTTAGTTTTAGAGGCGTAGTTAATAGGTGCTTCCGGGGTGCTAGATTTTAATACGATCCTGGATTAGAACCCTAGCACTCCGAATTTCTTATTAGGGAACCCTTAGCTATTTTTAGGTATTCCTAGGTAAATAAGTAGTTTCCCTTATTATAGTTAATCTGCTTCTATTAGTAGTTTGGTATACCTATGTGGATGCCTGATTCGTGGATATTAGTAGACTGAGTATATTAGTGATTTTATTAATTAGTGCGTTAAGTACTAATGCTTTTCTTCTTATTCCTAGTACTGCTTCTAATATTTACTGATCTTATTCTTAGCGTTTTCTAGGTTTAACTATGGTTCCTAAGTGTTATCTTTATATCTATAGTTTAGCTATTTAACTAAAAAGTAGAAACCTTCTCCTAATACGTCGACGTAGATAATAATATATTCGACTTTATACTCTGGTTTATTATCTTCTATAATAATAAGATCGTTTATATATAATCCTCATAGGGC
The DNA here is from genome assembly GCA_026260285.1 of Colletotrichum sansevieriae. Classification (NCBI taxonomy): domain Eukaryota; kingdom Fungi; phylum Ascomycota; class Sordariomycetes; order Glomerellales; family Glomerellaceae; genus Colletotrichum; species Colletotrichum sansevieriae. The sequence goes on from JAOQIF010000109.1 coordinate 107,205, forward strand.
TGGTTTAAGTAGTGAAATATAGAATATTAGATAATGTTTCATAGTTTCTAGTAGTTTAAGTTTATAATTAACTAGCGAAATAACTCGTGAGATTTTAAAAGGTCTAAGTTTTTTATAGTTAAGCTTATTACTTAGTTATTTTATTTTAATATTTTGCTACATAAGATAGGCGCTATCTCCCTCTTTTAAGGTTAATCACTTAATCCTTTATTAATTACTAAACTATACTATTTATTATTATATAAATTTAAGTTCTTTATATATATTATCTTAGATATCCTTAATTTATTATATTAAGGTAATAGCTTTTACTACTATAGGACCTGCTCGTAGTTCTCTATAGGTAGTTGGTTTAAATCTATAGTTAAGATAGAAGGGGGATTCCTTAGTACTTTCTCTAATTGCGCTATTATAAGCGAATTAGGTAATTAGGAGTAACGCAACCTAATTAACCTAATTATAGTTTATATAAGCGTAGAGGTAAGTTTCAAGGATTTAGTCAATCTATTCAGTTTATCCATTAGTCTGCAGATAAAATGCAGTAGATATTAATTATCTAATGCTAAGTTATAATATAATTAACTTCTAGAATTTAGATATGAAGATCTTATTTCTATTAGATATAATTTCTTTAGGTATTCTATAATTAGTAATAATATACTTAATAAAGGTATAAGCGTATTCTTTAGTATTACTTGCTTCCTTATATAGGATGAAATAGGCATATTTTAGAAGTTTGTCTATAATAATAAGAATGCTATTAAAGTATAATCCTATAAGGGGTTCTTAAGACTTTAGTAGTTTAATAATAAAGTCAAGGGATATAGATTGCTAGGCGGTCTATAGTATAGATAAAGGTTATAATATGCTATAAGGCTAATATCAAGCGGGTTTGCTTTTTAAGCAGACCTCATAGTCTTTTATTACCTTTACTACTCGTTCTCTAGTAGTCTTTTCTCTATACTATTATTATAGTTATTTCTAGGTATTTTAATTCCTTAGTAACTATATATAGGGTGAGTATAGAACTCTATAATTGCTTCGTTATCTAGTTCGCTAGGCGGGCTAGCACTAGATTATCTAGCTATTATTAAGAGTTTAGTTACTAGTACTAGGTCCCTATTATTACTTCCTTTAAGAATTACCTAGGTTTCTTCTAGTATTAGGATATTATAGTCTAGTTATTAGCTAAGAGCGTTAGCTCTACTATTATCTAATCCTTTATAATAGATTATCCTAAAGTTAAATTCTAAGAGGAATTCTAACTATCTAACTTATTATCTATTTAATACTTTTAAGTTAGTAAAGTATAAAAGATTCTTATAGTTAGAGTATATAAGTATTTTATGAATTATTCCTAAGAGTTTAGGTCTCTATTTCTTAAAGGCTTTAATAATTACTATAAGTTCTTTATTATAGATCGGGTAATTTAGTTTAGGTTTATGAAGCTTTTAAGAGAAGAAGGCATATAGGTATAGTTATCCTTCTAAGTCTCGTTATAATAGTTATGCTCTAAGGGTGTAATCTAAAGAATCTAGTTCTACTTCAAACTATTTTATAGGATCTGGAATAATTAAGACTAGTTTGCTAGTAATAAGGTCCTTGATTTTTTAGAAAGCTATCTATTATAGCTCTTCCTATATAAAGGGTATATCTTTATAGCTAAGGCTTATAAGAGCTATATTAATCTTGCTATAGTTTTTAATAAACGTATAGTAGAAGTTAATAAAACCTAGGAATCCTTGGACTTCCTTGAGGTTTCTAGGTACTAGCTATTCCTTAATAGCTTTAACTTTGTTTTCTAATATATATACTTTTCTAGGGGTGATAGTAAATCCGAGGTATACTACCTCTTGAGCATGGAATCTGCTTTTCTTAGGTTTAACTAGAAGCTTAGCTTCTTAAAGTGCTTATAGGATGTGGTATACGTCTTCCTTATGTTTCTTAAGTATTAGTGAGAAAATAAGAATATTATTAAGGTAAACTACTATATAAATATCGATATACTTACATAAGACTTAGTTAATTATATTTTGAAATATTATAGGAGCGTTAGTAAGACTGAAGGGTATAATGAGGTACTTAAAATATCCTTTTTATATTCGAAAGGCGGTCTTCTATTCTTCTCCTTGCTTTATTCTAATTAGGTTATAGGCCCCTTTGAGGTTAAGGGCTATAAGCTAGCTAGCTCTATGGAGGAGTCGTCTCATTTTATTAATAAGGGGTAGTAGGTAATAGTTTTTTATTATTATTTTATTAAGTATGTAATAGTTAATATATAATTATAGTTTGCTATTCTTTTTTAGTATAAATAGGATTAGGTTTCCTGCTGGTGACGTTAAGGGTCTAATATATCCCTTTTTGAGGTTTTCTTTAAGGTATTTATCTAGGGCTTCTATTTTAGTTAGATTGAGTCTATAGATCTTATTAAACCGTGGTTCCTTCCCTTCTTTAAGGGGAACTTCATAGTTAAAACTAGTATATTTAGGCAGTCTAGTTTCTAATTTAGCTATAAAGAGTTTCTTATAGACTCTATATTCTTCTAGGATAGATAGAAGTAGACTATTCTATTATTTAAGATCTATTATTATTAGTAGTTATAATATAGCTTCTTTTACCTTAAGGTAGTAGAGGTATCGTCTTACTGCTCCTTTTTATATTATTAATTCGTTTGAGGCCTGACTTTAGTAGTACGACTTAGGAACTAAATTATCGTAGTCCTAATAGAGTTAGCCTACTCTCTAATCTATCTGGGGATTATTTCGTTCTAACTATAGCCTTCCTAATACGATTTTATATAATCCTATTTTAGTAAGGTTAAGTTAGATTTATTCTTTCTGATTTAGGTAGCTTATCTCAAGGGGTATAGTCTCGTTTTTAATAGTTCCTCCTTTATAATAGACTTGTTTTCCCTCAGCGTTATTAAGTTTATAGATATATTTCTTAGCTTTCTATAGCACTTATAGTTAGTTTACTATTTAGGGTATTATAATATTAACTTCTAATCTGCTATCTATGAGCGCGATTATCTTCTCGTTATAGATTATAACTTCTAGTTATAGGTATATCTATAGGTTCTAGTTAATAGCATAAATAAACCTTATTATTATTACTTATCGTAGTCCTTTATTAGTAAGCGAGTCTAGTTTTTTAACTACTCGGGTTATTCTAGGTAAGTAATTTATTTTCCTTCCCTTTATGCCTTATAGAGGCTATTCTTATAGATTTTAACCTATAGGGGTCTTAGTCTATCCTTTATAATTCTCTAGGTATATACCTTATCTTAGTAGTAAATCTAGTATTTATTACGCTAGTATTTATCCTACTTTATATTATTATTATGCCAGTACTTTATAGGCAACTATAGGCTTGGTTAAAAGGTAGTAATCCGTTTATTAAAAGTTACTATTATCTATCTACTTATAATATATATAGCGTAAGTATTTGTGATAGGTTTATTATTATATCTTCTAGGGTAGAGTTAGTACTTATGTCTATCTCCTAGGTGCTCCTTGTATTTATTAAATAGGCACTAGGGCTAGAATAGGCTCTAGTAGCTAGGGTAGTTAATTCAAAGTGCTAGGTAGTCTTTAATATAGTGTTTTAGGATATAGTCCTTATCTCTTTATAATGCTGCAATCCTGAAGAAGTATTATTATTATTTATCCTAGTACTTATTTATCCTTTAGTACTAAAGGAGCTATTATATCTCTTCCTTAGTATCAGATTCCTCTTTAGAGCTAGTATTATCCACGCTAGGTATAAATCTATAGGCTATTTGTATTTAAGCATATTATTAGGCAACGTCGCGAGGTTCGTCTAAGTTATAAGGTAAGCTCTCTCCTTTTCTAAATATCTAGTTATTAGTGAGGTTAAATAGTTATTATTCTTCTAGGGGGTTATGCTAATAATCTAGTTCTTTATTAGATTCTTTTTTAACTTATTCTTTAAGTTCCTAGTTGATTTATTTGATTCTAGCGGGGTTACTGCGTGCATTCTTGTAGCGTTCTATATATACTATTAGGGCACCGATTTATTAATACTAGATATAGTTATCTAGTTCTTATTAGGCTTGTTAGAGCTAAAGAGTTTGAGCTACTTTGAGGCATAAGATCTATTATTTATTATTATCTTCAAGTTCTTATCCTTATATATTAATAACTTATAGTAATAGAGTGCTAGCGGTCTAAGTTATTATACTCGTAGCGTTTTATTAAGTTATTTAGTAGGTTTTCTAGCGATTCTGCTATAACTTTAGTAGGCTATAGCAATTATTTTGGTTTTAACTATAGGTAGGGTTATATTATAACCTAAGTATCTAGAGTTGCTATCTCTAGGGTAATAACCTAATATTTCTTTATTCTCTAGATAGATTTAGTAGTTATTGTTATAGTATCTAGTCTATGATATAGATACGTGGGGTGCCTTTATAGTTATATTAACTTATTTCATACTTTCTAGTGCTAGTTTGTAGCCTAGTTTCTTTAGCTTATTGCAGTTTCTAGAGATATATCCGTATTAGTTGTAGTTATAGCATTTCGGGTTCCAGGTCTTCTTATCTTAATTCTTTATAGTTAAGCTAAGGTCCATGGGTCCGCTATGCTATCTATAGGCAGTGCTTTAGCAGGTGTTGTTCTAGTTACTACGAGGTTAGTAGTTATTCCGCTAGTTATTGAACTTATGCTATAGCTGCTATTAATACATGCATCCTAAGTTAGGGTTTAGTTATGTTTCTCCTTTTTCTTTACAGCGCTCGAAGAGATAGTTATTGATTGTAATAGCATACTCTATATAGTCTTAGAACCTAGGGGGTATACTAACTTTAGCTATTGCGTCTTTAAGATTACCTTTAAGTCCCTAGGAGAAGGCGAAAACCTTGCTTTTATTAGTTATATTAAGTTATAAAGCAATCTTTTAAAACTTAGCTATATAAAGCGAGGTAGACTTAGTCTATTATAAGTAAGCTAAGTTATATTCAGCTTGCCTTTTTTCATTAGGTTCTAAGAAGAGTAACTTAAGTATTTAGATATATCCTATGAAACTAAAGAAGATATCCTTAACTTCCTAACTATATTTTTCAATAGGTTTATTAAGCTATTCCTGCTAGAGGGGTTTAAACCAAGCTAGGGCTCGTCCTCATAGGAATATAGCATCGTGAATAACATATTTAGTATCGTTTTAGAAAGTATTTATAGAAGGCCCAGTAGGTCTATATCTAAACTAGGTATCCTTTGAGTTATCCTAGGGTTTTATTAAAGGTAATAGGAGTATTAAGCTTAAGTCGTTCTCTTCCTTTAACTAGGGCTAATATAATATTAGTAGCAGCTTAGAGGGTTATAACTTCTTTCTTAAGATCCTAATTCTTATAGGCTTATTCTTAGAGTTTTTTAAGGGCTATGATATTTTAGTTCAATATATTGCGTATTTCTCTGAAGTTATTATTAGTTTTATTAAGCTAGTATTTAAGTTCTTTAGTATTATCTTTACTATCTGAGTTATCCGTTATCTTCCAGTTTCTAAGTTCTTAAGCTAGATTCTAAGTAGCTTATCCTCTAGAGATAGATAAAGATCTAGGGGTAGGAGACTTAATAGAGGCGCGGGAAGATATTCTTATCTATACTATTAGTAGGTCTTAATAGTTAACTTACTAAATAGGAGCAATTAAAGTGTTATAGTTAGCTATCCGATAGTAGGGTCTGCTAATAGAAGCTGGGGATTAAAACGTAGTAATAATATAATAAGGTCGTAGTTATTAGCTTTATTATAGATCGATCTTCAGAGGCTAAGGTGATTAGTCCTAGTCTTAATAAGTAGTTTTATAATAAAGGTAAGCTAAAAGTATCCTAAGGATAAGTACTTAAGATATTTATAAGGTTAATTGCTAAAAAGCTATAGAAGTCTAACCTTAAGCTAGGCTTAGGGTTATACTATATATAAGTCTTGAATAGTTCTTTATCTAGTTACTAATTCCTATCTAGGTACTAGTAAGCGCTTAGTGATTATTAGTAAGCGCTTAGTAATCCTTATTAAGTGCTTAGTGATCTATACTATCTGCTTAGTCTTATCTTATTATTACGTGACTTATACTATAGTTCTTCTATTCCCAAGTAAGTCCCTATTATTTCTATAGTCCTATAGTATAAATATCCTGTCCTAGCCGCCCGACGTCCGAGTGGGTCGGTCAACTGTTATCCTTGCAGGACGGGTTGTAACAAAAAGCTAGAATAAGCCCCCTCCTTATTAATAATAAATCCCTTATTTAATTAACTAAATAAGAGTTTAAAATAAGCTTAAATAATATAAATACTAGTACCTATCGCTTATAAAGCAATAATAACTAAGTTAAATAGTATAGCTATATTATAATAACTACTAACTAATCTAGAGTTGAAGATTATTATACTAATCTAGATAAAACTATTACTAATCATAAGCCTAACCTTATCCTTCTAAATAATAATAACTTTTTATTTAATAATAGAGCCTGAATTACTATAATATAATCATAGGGCTAGTTAGAGGAATATAAGGATATAAGAGATAACTTAATGAAGCTAAATAAAGATATTATAATATTAATTAACTAGATCTAGTTAAGTTAAGTTACTAATAAACCTAATAATTAATTAATCCTTAAAGGTAACTTTAACCTAATAACTATATAAAATAATACTATATCCTCTAGCGATATAACACGTATCTCTATTTAGTTAAAAGATCTTAATTATTTAAATAATTAATTACATACTAGGAGATCCTAGAGGAGGCCATATAAGCTAAGACTCTATCCTTAATAAGCTCTACTACTTAAATATCTAACTTCTTTAATATTATTAAAGAGATCGCTCTAGAATATTATATAGGAGATACTTTTTCCTTTTTAGATAATAACTATAGAAATAAAGGATAAGAGAGTAGAATAGAGCAAGCTACTCCTATATAAACTATAAGTATAGATTAGGCTTATAAGTTTTACTATTAGGTCTATATATTTTATCTAGACTAGCTAACTCCATTTAAACCTCTAATAAAGTTAGTAAGGGATTAAGCTTTACTACTTAGTAGGGAGAGGATAAGAAAGTAATAACTTTAAAGGCTATAATCTTAAGGACTTCTAATTACTAGAAGGATAATAAGCTAAAGTATCCTACTTATAAGAAGTACTACTAGATAACAGACTACTTCTATGTAAACCCTATAATTAGGCTAAAGTGTGAGGGGCTAGCCCTGGGTTTATTCAACTTAGGGGTGCCTTAATTATAGTAATCTAAGCTAAGGAAGGAAAGTTTTCTAGGAAGTTCCCTATGCAATAGAAAAACGGATATAGGGCGAACATTAAGCGAGAGCGGTTATTAAGGGCAGAATTCTTAGGGTCTGCAGCACCGCTTAGATATTAGTAGTAGCATAGCTTTTAATATATGGGGGGGGGGGGGGGGGGGGGGGGGGGGGGGGGGGGGGGGGG